>JAQGAE010003452.1:0-14731 GCA_034696685.1 Julus scandinavius | reverse complement strand
TTGAAATATCTGGAAAAGTCAGGAAATTTGAAATATCTGGAAAAGTCAGGAAATTTGAAATATCTGGAAAAGTCAGGGGAATTTAAAATATCTGGAAAAGTCAGGAAATTTGAAATATCTGGAAAAGTCAGGAAATTTGAAATATCTGGAAAAGTCAGGAAATTTGAAATATCTGGAAAAGTCAGGGGAATTCGAACGACCTGGAAAAGTCGGGGGAAACACCTGGAGAAATCATGGAAAAAATGTAATATTTGGAAAAAGTGCGGAAAATTGTTGAGCTCTAAACACTAAAATTGGTTTGCTGGAGTGTGGACAGAATGAGGGTGAAGTCATTAAACTTAATAGAACGTCCACTATTGATGTTAATCTTAAAGTCCATAAATTCAATTTCGTGATAAACGTACGATTTTCCGAAGTAAAATTGCATTTTTAGGGATAAAAAATCAGATTATTCTTCTTTTATCTTTTGCTATATTATAGCAGTTTGTGTTGGTTAACATGGTCAGGAAAAATTGTTTTAAAACCTGGAAAAGTCAGGGAATTTGACTAGTTATTTGTGGGGGAACCCTGTAAAGCAGAACAATGTTTTTAGAAACTTGTTTTCATGTTTTCAAGCTTTCAAAAGCATGGCGTTCAAATTAGAGAAAGCAAAAACACGGAGCAAATGCTTAAAATTAACGGATCTTTTTACGGTGTGCGCTGCACTCAGCTTTACCGTAGATCCACAATTAGCAAACATAACTTTAATCGCCCAATTTTGCTAAATATAGTTATGCTCGCATATTTTAAGACGTAAGCGTAATCCACACCACGAAAGCAAGGTTTTTGAAAACATGTTCTCGATAAAAGTTCGCTTACCAAGTTTTCGTTCCGATTTCAGCAAACTTCTAGGCTTTTTGCACTTCAACTCAACTCAGTACCCTAAAGATTTCGCCAATCCCACCTCGTGTTTGGTTTCTTCGTGCTTTTGTTGGTGTTTGTCGATGTGTGGCGGCTCCGGCTCCCCCATGGGACATCATGACCTCATTGTGTCCAAGAGCTACAGGGACATTGTCCATTGCCCATGGCCATCCGGCTGACATAATGGTCAAATAACTATCTTGGCCCCCAGCGCTCCTCGAGGTGAGACGTCTCTCCCTCAACTGCAGCTCGCCAACACTATTGCAAGACGTGATAATTTTACACAGTGGAACCTCGATTTTACGTTGTCAGTTTCATACGTTATCCCGCTTCCTACGTCATTTTATGCTGGTTCGTGGAAATTGCCTATACCGATAATGTAAAAATATCCCGGCTTTTACGTTACCCCTATCCCGCTTAATACGTTTTTCTAAAGACAGATAAAAATCATTTTTCCTCTACAAGTGAGGGGAGAATCACGTGATACTTGGCTCACTCTATGTCAACAAAAGAACAAAAGAGAAAGAGTGGAGGGGGGGGACTGTACAGCCCATGCAATCCACTAATGGTGTTTAATTGATTTCAACTGGCCATTTTTCGTTGCCATTTTCCTCATTGTTGAATGTAAACATTGTCAAATGTAAACCAAGAAGCAAATTCACAAAAAAATTATTAGTATTGAACGTGCTGTAGTTGAAACTATCTCAAAGCAATTTTTTCAAATAATTATTCGGTAAGTGTCAATTTTTGAACAATATGCTTAGATTATTTGTAACCCCGATTTAACGTTTTCCCGTTTCGTACATTTTTATACTAACCTTGATGTATCATTGTAAAAGTAGTTAAATAAAACCTCAATTAATTAATCCTAAACTGAGTTCGACTCTGTGATTCTTGGAGGTCCGGAGACCTCCAAAGATGTATGCCCTCAGTGATATTCAATTTGATTGGAAAAATAGATAATCTCCAATATAATATAATCAATTAGTTACAGTTTGTAGTTAAAGCTTAGTTTTAATGAATTTTTCTCTCTCAAATTTTAACACATCCACATTTTAAGTTCACATCGTATATACAAAATACGTAGAAAACTTGTAATAAACAATGCAAAATTTCTCTTATCCCACCTCCAAGGTTATACAAAATATACAAATGAAATTTAGCGAAATATAACAGGTTTAGTCAATCATTTTCAACATACCCAGCACAAAACTACAGCATGCAAGTTGGTCCAGGTCTTTGCTCCACGATTCTTTTGTGTTTAAGGACAGGTGTAGTGTCTTCATCTTGAGGCCATAAAGTTTTATTTTTCACACTTTGGACAATTTATCCGTGCGGATCTGCAAATCAATCGTCCGGCCATTGTAAGCAATTAATGAACATACGCAGGTTTGCTTTATTTTCAAATCGCCTGCCCTCTCCAAGAACCTGTCTTAGATTTTGTCGATCAGGATTTAGATTTAATGGAACACTATTAATTGCGGAAATTCCTTTTTTTCTATCCTCGGTTTCCTTAATGCTATAGTGGGCGCAAAGTTTACACTCGCACTTTGATATTTTTTTAGGGAGACATTCGACCGCCACGCAAACTTGGCATAAACAAGGATATTTGTAATGTGGACAAAGTTTGCATTCGCACGGACCTGGATTTTCTGTTCTATAAAGTGCACAAACCGGTAAGAAACTATCAGCATCCATCTTGATCGCGAACGAACAAAAAAATCACGCACGGAAACTTGAGTTTGCAATCTAGACACGCACGTTTCAAACATCTGACTTTTGTTGTTGTTGTTGTTGGAGGGGGGCTTTCAGCTTTTATAGGCGAGCCTCTGGAATGTTCTAGAAAAATATGGAAGAAAGGTCATTTGCTAAAGCGCTTTAGCCTTATAATGGCCAGGGAATGCTCATAAAATACAGAGAATTTTTCATGGCGATTATTGTACTATTTCACGTAAAACTACATTTTGGGCTAGAGATGGGAATATCCCTGCACCTGTTAATAGGAGAGTAAAAATAATCCCATATTTTAGGTGGAGAACTTCATCAGAATTCCAACATATAACACCAATAACTGGTCAAGAATATCCACATTTTCATTTACCGTAAAAAGATTTCCAACTTGAAACTTTCCCGACTAGAGAGCCGGTTAATAGGAGTTTTATAGTGGCAAATAGGAAATAGGTAAGGGAAGTCTCATACACCGCAAGGGGGCGCTAAACCACAAGTGACCAAAAACACCTCAGAGAACCATACAGAAAACCATCAAAAAGCCAAATAAACCCCTAAAAGCCACCAGAGAAAACCATAAAAAGCAACACATCAGAAGACCACCCCAGAAAACCATCAATAACACCTCAGAAAACCATCAAAAACACCCCAGAAAACCACCAAAAAACGAAATAAACACCTAAAAACCACCAGAGAACCATAAAAAACACTACACCAGAAGACCACCTAAAAAAATCACCAAAAACACCTAAAAACACGAAAACCACAAAAAACACCACATCAGAAGACCACTAAATCCACATCAGAAAAAAATCAAAACCCACCTCAGAAAACCATCAAAAACCACAAAAAAACCGTCAAAAACATCTCAGAAAACCATAAACACACACCTCGGAAAACCATAAAAGAAACACCACATCAGAAGCCCACCTCAGAAAACCACCAAAAAACAACAGAAGAACCGCCAAAAACATCTCAGAAAACCATATAAACACACTTCGGAAAATACGAAAACCACAATAAAAAATCCCACTTTAGAAGATCACCAAAAAACCTAAAAAAATCAAAACACCTCAGGAAGCCATCAAAACACCACAAAACCCCCAAAAATATCTCAGAAAACTACCTGAAAACCATAAAAAAACACCTCAGAATAAAAAATGAAAAAACCACAACAACATCATATAGTTCTTCACATAACGTTAATTTTTATTAAACAAAAAAAAGCCACAGAATAACGATACAAATTGCCATTATTAATACTAATCGAAATTTGAATTAATCATCTTCGATAATTAAAGACATTGAAGTAGAGACATGCAGTATAGTGTCTCTTCATGCAGACATGAAAGTTAAGGTAGGAGTGTCTCTTATTGCTTGTTGTCGTCGATCTGAGCAGCGTCTTCTCCGAGCACAATGGGCACTTGCCTTTGGTAGGGCGCTGGGGCCTCGATGGCCTTGCGTGGGGCCTGAATGGTCAACAGTCCATCCTTGGTGAGACTGCAAGCGACTTTTTCCGGTTCAACGCCTTCCGGGAGGACATAGCGTCTCGTAAATTCCCTGGAGATAAATCCATGTTCATCCGACTTCTCTTCGTGTTTTCCGTGGACGACGACTGTCTTGTCCACTGTCTTCACGTCGATTTCCCCGGGCGAGAACTGGTTCACGTCCAAGTTGACTTTGAAGGTGTTGTCGTCGCATTTGTATTCGGAAAGTCCGCTGGTCTGTCTGTTGAACTGTCTGGGCCTCAGATAGCACCCGGGAAAGGGCCTAAAAGGAACCAGATCATCGTCGAGGATGGACAAACCGAAATTCTGGTCGAAAAGCCGCGATGGACGAGGAAGGTCCCAACTGTCTTGAGAATCGTCCCTCCACCATGGATGGGCGATGGACACGATGCCGTAACGAGACATTTTGGTATACCGACTACTGACTGTCTTCAGATGTATACGAATAGTTGTTGCTGTTGTGGATGATGGTTAGTTCGGAGTTTCAGCCTTTATATATAGCAAGTCAAGGTTAGCGTCGTGAGGCTTCTAGAAAAATCGACTCCTCCGAACATTCCAGATTGGCTGAGATAGCGTGGAAAATACGAGAATAGTCAGCAGGCGCACGTGGTTCGATGAACTCAGCATGTACACACACGTGTGCCTGGCTTGTGTTTACAGTGTCTAAAAATAGATGGAATTACGTCATGTGTTTTCGATTTGGCGGGAATTATATGACCTTTTGGAATGGCGTAGGAAATGTTGCATTCTCGTGACATTTCGCACGTGCTCAAAGTAGTATATTTGGGTCACGTGCTCATTCCGAGATTTTTTAAATGGGATAACAAAAGATGGATGTTTTAGTGGAAGATATTTGTACTTAGTATAATAATGATGTTTGGTCGCGAAATTGATTTTTTTTTTTTTTTTTTTTTTTTTTTTTTTTTTTTTTTTTTTGGTGTTTTGTTTTTTTAAAATGTAGTATAATGGGAATATAATATAGATTTAAAAGCTGATTTCTTCATTCTATCGAAAATGGTTGAATTGTGGAATTTGTGTTGTTTTACTAAATGTCTTCTGGTTTTGGAACAATAAAGATAAAATTAAAATAAAATTGGACAAAATTTAAATAAAATAGGGCAAAATTCGAATAAAATTTAAATAAAATTGGATAAAAGCTGAATTAAATTGGATGAAATTGGGATAAAAATGTGTATAAAATGTGCATAAAATGTGTATAAAATTGGATAATATTTGGATAAAATTTAAATAAAATTGGATAAAAGCTGAATTAAATTAGATGAAATTGGGATAAAAAATGTGCATAAAATTGGATAAAATTTGAATAAAATTGAAATAAAATTGGATAAAAGCAGAATTAAATTGGATGAAATTGGGATAAAAATGTGTATAAAATTGGATAATATTTGAATAAAATTGTATAAAATCTGAATTAAATAGGATAAAATTGGGATAAAAATGTGCATAACATTGAATAAAATTTGGATAAAAAAATCTGTATAAAATTGGATAAATTTGGGATAAAAATGTGTATAAAATTGGGATAAAAATGTGTATAAAATTGGATAATATTTGGATAAAATTGGGATAAAAATTCAACCATTTGGTGATTTAGATTCGGCAAATTCAGTGATTTTCAATATTTACTCGTTATAAAACAGCTTTTAATTTTTGTCCAGCTGAACAAATAACATTGTGGTCATAGGTACTGAAATTTGGGTCCGTTGACCCCCACGAGGGGCTTCAAGGGTTCAAAACAGCAGGATCAAAACCATACATGTTTCATAAAAAAAAAATGCTCGGTTCAAATTGTAGTGAATTGGAAGGGGGGACATAAAACGAAAAAAAAAAAAAGAGGGTGAGGCCACCAAGTTTGCTAATATGGCCCTCACATGATCCCCTAGCTGCCTATCCTTGACCCGCATCTGGTCCTAGTACGTAACAGGTCTTTTAGGGTTCGAAACATCACTTGCCAAGGGCTTCTACTTGGGTCACACAACAAGCAGGACTAGACGTGGACGTGGTGAGTACCAAAGCCCACTTACAGGTCACTTCTGGAGTAAAAAAGCATGCTGGAAACGCCATGCTAAAGGTCCATTCGCCACTAGAGGGTGCTGAACTTAGATATGGCTAATTCTGCGCCCTCTGGTGGTGAATGGGCCTTTAGCGTGGTATTTCTAATTACATAAAATCGTACGAATCCACAAATGGCCGCTTTTGGTGTAAAAGGGAATGTTGGAAATGCCATGCTAAAGGTCCATTCACCACTAGAGGGTGCTCAACTCAGATATGGCGAATTAGCCTTAAGCATAGCGACGCCATGTTGGAAGTGCCAAGCTGTAGGTTAATTGGTAAAAATGCCCTTGGGCCCCATTTAAGGGGAGAGATAGGGGACCAAAATGAATTTCAACCTACAATACACGAAGGAAATGCACAATTCAACCGATTTGGATAACATTTTATCCAAATTGGCTTTTAATCTAGGTTAAAATCCATTTCAAAACTTACGAGACATTTAAATTAGTAGCTGTTGCACAATTCAACAGATTTCGATAGAATTTATGATCAATTTCAAACAAAGTGTAAATCATTTTCATGACTACGAAGCAAGTACACAATTCCACCGATTTCAAAAAACGTTATCCAAATTTATTCAAGTCTTATCCAAATTTTATTCAAATTTTATGTAAATTTTATCCAAATCGGCTTTTGTATCTATAAGTTGAAATTCATTCCAAAACTCATTGACATTTAAAATAATACCAGTTGCATAATTAAACCGATTTCCATAGAAATTTATTCAAATCAGCAAAAAGAATCCAAAAAATTCATTTCGTGATCACGATAAAATTTAATTATCGTCCAATAATGCTAATCATCACATTGTCATTACAAAAAAAAATGTATTTTCAGATATGTGACCTCGTGAACTCGTTCCTTTAAAAAAAAAGAACACGACAAAAAACACGCGCCACCGTGTTCTTTTTTCCCTCGCGCAGCCAATCACAATTTGACGTTCAAAAGTCCACGTGAACACTTTCCTTATTAAAAAAAACCACACAAAAACCACGCGCCAACGTTCATTTTGCAAAAAAAAACCACGCGCCAAAGTTCTTTTTAAAAACAAAAATCACGCGCCAACGTTCTTTTTGTAAACAAAAACCACGCGCTAGAGTTCTTTTTAAAAACAAAAATCACGCGCCAAAGTTCTTTTTGTAAACAAAAACCACGCGCTAGAGTTCTTTTTAAAAACAAAAACCACGCGCCAACGTTCTTTTTGTAAACAAAAACCACGCGCTAGAGTTCTTTTTAAAAACAAAAATCACGCGCCAAAGTTCTTTTTGTAAACAAAAACCACGCGCCAACGTTCTTTTTTTTTTTTTGCCTAGCGCGCAGCCAATGAGACACGTGGAAGTCGCGCGCCACATTGGAATGCATCGTCGAGCGGGAATTTGAAAATATATAAAAGAGCGTGTAGTCGCGATTAGGGTATAAATATCAAAGAGCGTGTATCCAGCATGCGTCGTGTGTTAACTCTGGGTCCTCCGCGTGACCCCCACGACCACAACAGCCTCGCCTGTGACCTGTACAATCTTCTGAGCCCCGAGAGACACACTAGTACCAATTTCGCCGTGAACATATCGGAATTGGATTTGTTACATCCAGCCATGAAACCACGCAGGAGTCCAAACGCCCCACAGGCAGCAAATAAAGCCATTCCGAAACCTGACCCTCGTTGGTACCGGGTCAATTTGGACGTCAATCAGTTCACCATGGAACAGCTGGAAGTGATTGTGGGCGACGGATACGTCTTCGTAGAAGGAAAACATCCGGAACAGAGGGATCAACACGGTTTGGTCAGCAGACAGTTCGTGCGTCGCTATCGTATTCCTCCAGGGGTTAACCCAGATCATGTGACAGCGTTCTATACCAAGGCCAAGATAATGGTCATTGAAGCCCCAATGAGGAGGCCCAAACCTGTTCCTGTTGATATTAGAAGGATCCCTGCTGCTGTTGCTGACACTGTCGTTGCTGATGCAGGATATGTCACAGCTGCTACCACCCCAGAAGACACTGTCGTTGCTGCTGCTGCAACAAGCACAGATACTGCCACCACCGCTGACACTGTCGTTGCTGATGCAAAATACAGCACAGCTGAAACCACCCCAGAAGACGCTGTCATGACTGCTGCAGCTGTTGTTACAAATGCTGCAACGGCTGTCGAAACTCCTGAAGACAGTTGTGGTGCTGCTGCTACTACAACAACAACCATTGGAGACAGTGTTCCAGCTGCTGTAACCACTGTTCCCGCTGCAACAATCGCTTCTACAACGCCCACAGGCAGTGTTCTTGCTGCTGTCGCAACTGTTCCTGGTGCAGCAATCGCTACAGACAGTGTTCCAGCTGCTGTCGCCACTATTCCTGATGCAACAAGTATTCTAGCTGCTGTAAACGCCGCTACAACGCCCACAGACAGTGTTTCAGCTACTGTCCCCGATGCAGCAATTGCCACAGACAGTGTTTCAGCTGCTGTCGCCACTATTCCCGATGCAGCAATCGCCACAGACAGTGTTCCAGCTGCTGTCGCCACTATTCCCGATGCAGCAATCGCCACAGACAGTGTTCCAGCTGCTGTCGCCACTTTTCCCGATGCAGCAATCGCCACAGACAGTGTTCCAGCTGCTGTCGCCACTATTCCCGATGCAGCAATCGCCACAGACAGTGTTCCAGCTGCTGTCGCCACTATTCCCGATGCAGCAATCGCCACAGACAGTGTTCCAGCTGCTGTCGCCACTATTCCTGATGCAACAAGTGTTTCAGCTACTGTTCCAGCTGCAACAATCGCCACAGACACTGAACTTACTACTGCAACAACCACAGACACTGTTGTATGTTCTGATACTGCTGTCGCCGCTCCAGAAGATACTGGCACTAGTATTGCCGCTCCAACAACAGTCACAGACACTGTTGCCATATTTGCTGTCGCCACCACTGAAGACACTGGTGATGATGACGATGATGATGCTGCTGCTGCTGCTGCTGCTGCTGCTGCTGCTACTACTACAACAACCACAGACACTGTTCCAGCAAATGTTCCTTCATTCACCACAGACATTGTCGATGTTGCTGTCGAAAGTCCAGAAGACATTGGTCTTGCTCCTGCCACAGACACTACCGCAACAAGTACACCGCTTCCTGTCATCTCCCCTGAAGACACTGTTGTCACTACTGCAAGGTTTACCCAAACCCCCGCCATTGTTGCTTATGATACTGTCGCCACCCATGAGGACAGTGGCGCTAGTGATTTAATGCCAACATCAGACTCCACTGTCTCCACTACCACTATCGACGGCACTGTCGACGCTCACGTGTCAACGAAACCTACAGACATTGTCGAAACTCCAGTAGACGCTGCCCTTGACACTACTTCAACAGTATTCGTAGGCGCTGTTAAATCCTGTCTTGTGACAACATCCAGTGATTTGTTCACAGCAGACACTGCGATGCAACTTTCAACTGCTGCCAAAGACAGCTCTTCTACCAAAACCCCATCTGCTGTCACCACCACTACTTCTGCTGCTGTCGCTGTTGCCACCCCTCCAGACACTGCTGTAATAACTACCACCGACACTGTCACCATCCCAGCCACTTCCACCGCCGAAGCTGTCACCACCACAGACACCACATCCGACCATGTCACCACCCTTGCCACTGCCACCACAACACCCGCTACCACCACAGACGCTGTCACCACTCCAGCCATAACCACCGACACTGTGGCCGCCCCAGTCTTTACCACCGAAGCTGTCACCACCACAGACACCACATCCGACACTGTCACCACTCCTGCCACTTCCACCGCAGACGCTGTCATCACAACACCCGTTACCACCACAAACGCTGTCACCACTCCAGCCACAACCACCGACACTGTGGCCGCCGCAATCACTACCACCGAAGCTGTCACCACCCCTGCCACTACCACCACAGACACTGTCACCACAACCCCCGTTACCACCACCGACACTGTGGCCGCCCCAGTCACTACCACCGAAGCTGTCACCACCACAGACACCACATCCGACACTGTCACCACCCCTGCCACTACCACCACAGACGCTGTCACCACAACACCCGCTACCACCACAGACGCTGTCACCACTCCAGCCATAACCACCGACACTGTCCAAGCAACCATTGTCTCAACAACACCGACAGACACTGTCCAAGACGCCGTCTTAACACTACTTGCTTCGGCTATTAAATCTCCTGTTATAATAACACCAGAGGACGCTGTCAAAGCAGTTACCGCAGTTAAGTCTTCAACTAATCCCAAAGACAGCTCGACTACTAAAAACCCATCTACTGCAACCAAAACGTCTGCTGTCGCTATCCCTGAAGACACTGTCACTACTGCTGTAATAACTACCATGGACACTGTCGCCACTGTAAACACAAGACCTGCAGCTACTGTCCAAGAAACTGTCGTAACAAGACCAACAGCCGACACTGTCCAGAAAATTGTAGACTCTACTAAATCTGCTGTTAAAATGACACCAAAGGACGCTTCCAAAGCCATTTCTGCAACTCTTTCTCAGAGTACACGAAGAGACAGTTCCCCTATTCCATCAACTGTCCGCAAAGTCGCCTCTGCCACCGCAACTGTCCCCACCACTGCAACTGGTCACAAGGCCAGCTCGGCTATTTCTACTACTGGTTCAACTGGTACAAAGCCCAGCTCCACCCCCATTACTACTACTACAGCTGCCACTACAAAACCCAAGGCTACTACAACCACGACTACTGTCTCCAGCACGGGAGCTATTCCCAAAACAACTTTCTCCACTGCTTCCAAGAAAAATAAAAGCAAGAAATAGTTGTCCATGTTCGATGCTCAAAGACAGTGATGTATGTTTGACATGTTGCGAACTTGTTCTGAATGTTTAAAATGTTGATGAATGATTATTTCACTATCTATATATTATACTCGCACAAATAAATTATATTTTCAATTTACTTGCATTTCAGTTAACACTTTTCATTAATTAGGACCAGAAACATGAGCAGGCCACTTGGAATCAACCCTTTTCTTTCCGGATATGACGTCATTTCCACTCTGATTAACCGGTGCACTTTATTTGGACCAGGACGTTTTTCAAGGCCCTAGTGGACAAATTATATCGTTTCATCCACATCAACTATACTTAATTAAAGTTAAAATCATCTTAATTTAAAAGCAGAATCATAAAATTATCTTTCTCACTTCATGATTCTGCTTTAAATTAAGCTATTTAAGTAACATTAAATTAAATTCAGAGCATTAAAACTAATCGTTGAATTTACTAAATACGAGCGTGAATTAAGTTATGAAATTTTACAAAGTTATATAATAATTTAGCAAGATAATTTTACGAAAATAAACCTTTTTTTAATATGTGGAAATTCTTTAAGCCATATCATCAAAACAAATTCTCAATAATAATTATACATCAAACAAGTTTTTACATTTTGTTTCTACTACAAACCCTACTTTTGTTTAATTTCAACCATTTTTGATATATCGATTAATGAACAGATTTTGCAAAATTCCTTAACTGTCGAAATGGTGACATTAGATTACCAGTTAAACCATATTATTCAATTTCAAACCCCAAATTTTCCTTAAATAAACCATTTTTTGAAATATTATTTGATGACCAGATTTTGCCAAATTCATAAACTGTCGAGCTGGTAACATTGACACAATTTCCAATAATAATAACCAAACAAAAGCTTTTAAATGAATATTTTTCTATTAAAACCCAAATTTTTTCTTGAATAAAACCATTTTTTGATGACCAGATTTTGCCAAATTCATAAACTGGCGGGCTGACATCATTATAGATTAACAACAGACGAAACCTTCAGCTGTTTTCTGTTCACAGAGGTTTCAGGTTTTACAAAATGGGACTGTCAAGTCAGAGAGAGTGGATCATTCACACCACAAATGATTGCTGAAAATCAATTTATAATCGATTTGAAAGGACCCCATATCAAACCAGCAATGTTTGGATCATCAGACAAGTATACTTATCACATCAAAAACATCAAAAAACACCATTAATTGCAGAAAAAAGCAATTTTTCGAGCATCTCTAGCAGTGCATATCGACCACCTGAACATCGTTTCCTGATTCCCATGTGAGTACACGAATTAATGAAATACTTTAAGGTAAAACTAGACTAGTTAATTATGTATCAATTAAGGGTTTTTCCCTTTGTTTTACACGTACAAGTATGGCGTACAGACAGAAGCTGATGTACACAAAAGACAGTGTTTTCAATACGTCATAGCAAACTCAATATTTATCCAAACACTATATAGATTTGGATGAAGACTTTTGTTTATAAATTACAAACGTTTAATGATAATTTATCAAAATATTTAAGTTATAAATGCAAAATGTTTGAGTGAAAACAGTTGGATAACTCAAACCTAACCCAAATGTTTCATGAAATTTCCAATGTTTAACATTTCAGATTGTAACAAAAATGGAGAATGTCATTGTCATTATCATCTATAATTTACCAAATATCTTTAAACGCCCCAGGTCTGTTTGTTTTCAATTATAAGGCACCCAAATGTACTGTGTTTTTTAACTCCTGAACGTAAGAGGTAGCCTAAACTGACCAACAGAGGACGCTACCTACCCCGAATACATCCAAAGTGAAATTTGGCGCCAATTTTGAGAATTTTCAAATTTTGTATCCAAAAATGTGGATACTTTAGGGAAGTCATCGTTGTTTCACACTCTTCACTCATATTCTGGTGACTTGCAAATATTCTAAATTTGGCATATTTTAAATGATCAAATGAATTTTTTTGTTGTGACGCCTGTTTTGTGTTCTCGCTAATTTAAACATTTATCTCTGGATGAAAAACTAAAACCACTTTTGTTAAAACAGGTGAATAAAGTCTAAACCTGTCTAAAAGCATACTCTTGGGACCGGCAAAAAACATGCTTTTAGACAGATTCATCTATATAGGTCTCCCAAGTCGGGACCAGCACATTTTAATGCTTTATCCATCATGGCTTAAATTATAAGCTGAGGCCTAAAGGTTTTTAAACTTCAGATTAGGAAGAAATGGAGAGATACAACCCAGACTAAGTTGAAACCTAAGAAATATTTAGACCAGAAGTCTGGTTTAAATTATTTAAGCTTAGGCTAAAAAAATTGGTGATATCCATTGTGGATTAGCATTAAGCTCAGGCTTAATGACAAACTTAAGCCATATGGCATAACAGCGAAATTTATTATTATTTGTAATTCAAAAGCAAGCAAATTGCATTTAAAAATATTGATAGCCAATCACAGACAGTATTAGTTAGCCTTTAGCCTATATCTCCATGTTTGCTAAGCCAAGAATATTTTAAACCAAGGTTTAAGAAATAGTCTGAAGCTCGACCCTCAACTTATCCGAGTTGGAACTCACCAAAAAGTTTAATTCCAGAATTTTGTCTTGAGTTGTGGCATACATATACTTTGGCTTAAAATAATACCAGGCTGATTTAGACTGCAATGGATATCCCCACTTTTAGAGATTTTATCCAATTACACAGGATGCATTTAGACAGGTTCTACTGGATAGTGATTCCTAAATGCCCTAACTTTCATTTCGGTAGGAAAAACTAAAACTGCTTTTGTTAAAACAGGTTATTATAGTGATTCCTAAATGCCACGACTATTATTCGTGTAAATATCAAACATATTTACGTAAAACTATAGGCTAAGTTAATCGAAAGCCAGACACGAGCAATTTGGGAGTGACCCAAACTTAAGTTTCTACAATTTTGATCGAACTTTGTTCCGTATTCTCTTATGTTTGTTTGTTTGGTTAATTTTTAACATTGGCCTATTTCTGCAACTCGAGGGCTAAACCCATAAAGCCAGAGGATGAGCCTTCAACACCAACCCAAGAATTTTGCTTATGAGGGGGGAATTCCACATTGCCGTTGTGAATTCTACCAAGTATCTGGGCGTCTACATTACCGATAATCTGCCTTGGAATCATCATTTAAATAAGATCATCGGGGCAGCAAACCAAAGATTGAGATTTGTTCAACGCATATTTCGTGAATGTCCGGAAAATGTAAAGGAGACTGGCTACGCAACTCTGGTTCTCCCCATGATGGAATATTGTGCTCCTGTCTGGAACCCCCACAGGGTGACTATGATTCAGGATATGGAAATAGTCCAGCGTAGGGCAGCCTGATTTGTTAGGGGCAGCTACCAGCATTCCGCTAGTGTAACAGCAATACTCCACTCTATAAATTAGGACTCACTAAGGTCCAGACGCAAAAGCTTGTCTATGGGCTTGTTTAAACGTTTTAATCTTTCTGATAATTCACATCTTGTTTCTCATATTTTTGTGCCTAATAATCATTTAAGGGGGATTACAACCTATCCCTTTCAATGGGTAAATTTTAAAAACGACACTCACAGCCAAACAAAAAGAGATTAAATAAAAATAAAAATCGTTTAAAATAGCTTGATGTATCAGCAAGTGCATCATATTGTTGTTTTTCACTTTGAGCTGGTAGATTTTTTTAAAAT
>JAQGAE010003451.1:0-14732 GCA_034696685.1 Julus scandinavius | reverse complement strand
AGTGCAGTATGCAACTTCAGTTTATTTGAATAAAGTGGAGTTAAAGCGCAGTATGAAACTGCAGTAAAAGAACTGCAGTTTATTTGAATAAAGTGCAGTTATATTGAAGTAAAAGTGCTGTATGAAAATAGTTTTATTTGAATAAACTGCAGTAAAACACATGTGTATTGAGGTCACAAAATACCCTAAGCCCTTTCAAGTTCCTATTCAACCTCCAACTCCTTCTATCTATAGATTGGCTCACCATGCAGGATTGTCAGGTTGCAAGTTGCAGTATCAAAACCCACCATGACCACCAGGAACCATTTACAGGCCTATACAATTTTTTTGCAAACGTACGTATATATTTGTCCTTGCATGTTTTACCCTGTAAAAACAAATGTGCAAGAAAATTGCAGTTTTTTACTATACATTTACTGCACTTTAAACATGTCAGTTTTTGTGGAGAGTAATGAAACAAAAAACTGCAGTTTTTCTGCAATTTAAAACTGCACTTTTATAATTTTTTTAATGCAGTTTTTCTACCATCCATAATTGCAAAATATTTGCACTTTTAAATTCTGCCATTACGAGCACTTTACTGTAAAAATACTGCAAATAATTTGAATAAAGTGCAGTAGATTTGCTGCTGGGTAAGTAATACAAAAGTTGAAAATTACTAACATACTACACAAATTGGGGACATTTAAAAAAAAATACAGAGTCTTCGGTTATCCAAATAAGACTTGGTCCGCGTTAGCTGATAACCGAGGCTTCGCTGTATTTGCAAAAAACTTCATTTAACAAATTACGAATAAATAGTGTGGAAATGGTATATTTGTTACATTTTACCACTGCTGGTGGGCATTTGTTTATTTAGCAATTTAAATTGGGGTTTACGGAACACTTGTTTCGCATCAAAATCTCAAAGGTCCACATCTTGTTACACATTTAAAACAGCGAGCATCACATATTTTCACTGAATAATTTATACACGGATTAATTGATACATTTGCTCTTAAAGCTGTTCCAGCACGATGCATCGTGTTTACGCATAAGTCAGAGGGCGCCATGAGCCAAAATTAAAAATACAGTGAGCGCCATCTGTGGAAATGTGCAGCATACGTGTTAGGGAAAGGTTCAATAATATTTGGTCAGTGAGACGAGGAAAAAAGATAATTGTTTTGCAATTCTGAAAAAACATATTGGATGCCTTCCGAGGTTGGCCCCAGATAGCTTTCTTACAAACGGCCGATATTACTTATAAATGTGGCGCTATAATACACGACACGCAGTCAAATCGGTAATACCAATAAATACACATAATTACATTATACATAATTTTTAAATAAAATCTAGGCGACCACATTTGGAGAAGCTGGGGATTTAAACGAGAGCACCACACATCGTATGCCCCAATCGAATGGTCCGCAAACTGCTAAGATCCCTGCTGAAATCCACGCGAATCCATAATGCTAATAATTTTTAACGAGATTTCTGTTTTAACAAATGTACATACAGCAGAACCATGCTTATCCGAGCCGAGTGTAATACAACATATACTTGCCATAAGTTAAAAAAAAACCTATACGTTTTGGTTCTAAAAATGCAATGAACCCTGTAGTAAATGCATGTCATTTTCTACAAAAAAGCGCAAATGTGTATTTTTCCTTGCTTTATATAACATTAAAAGTTTAGAATTGATAAAATACAATTCGTATGACATTCGTATTACCGAAGGTAGGCTCGGTTCACATTAACTCGGATAATCGAGGTTCCGCCATAGCCGCAATATATATTTTCTTAAGCGCACAATAATTTCTCTGGCACAGAGTTCATATTTTTGTAAAATACGTTTGCCACTTAAACATAATCATGCATCGGAATGCCTGTACAATTTTACAAAAATATCAGTCTCAGGCTAGCAGGAAAAATTAAATAACAAGCGCAAAAAAAAATCTTTTCATTCATTAGACCTAAAACGTTTTTGGGAATTTGTGTCACGACACAAAAAGGAAAAATAGCCTATGATATGAGTATGGATGTTTTACGTTTGACGCAATGCATCGTCAGAGGCCAATTTTTGGGATAGTCATGATCCAAGAATGACTAGGGGGTAGTTTCATAATCACATACATTGTTTTTCAATTAAATTCTGAAAAAAAGTATATACTGCCAACCCAATGGAGTAGTAAGCTGTCATATGATACTGTCATATCCACCTCCATATTCTTGGCAACGTTTATTTCGTAGCTGTCCAAAGGAAAGTAAAACATGCTTTAGTAAAAAATCGATATTCATAATTCAAACAAACAGACAAAAACAATCGGGAACAACAAACGTGAAAAAAAAAATGTATAAATAAAAGCTTAGCGGCAGAGGCGGCGAGAGTAAATCCCAGATCCGTCAAGCAAAATTCGCGCGAGAAAAACATTTTGGCACCCGATGGCATGCGCGAGTTGGCTGCCGTAGAAACGCAAATTATTCATTTGTACTTTACATTGTGTGCGTTTTGCTAGAAAACAAAAAAAAAATAGCAATAATAAAAAAGTTACTCCCGAAGTACGACCAAAATGTGTATCGAGCGAGTGTGACCATGCAGGTAGGTCAGTTTTTGTCGTGGGGTGACAAACCGAGAATTTTGGCATTTTATGACGATGATCAGTCCTCATATAAAGCGAGGAACACACGTTACTGTACAGACAGTCGTCGACTTACGACCTATGCCACTTGTGACCATCTACGTAAAGTCTAAAGAAAATTAACAAACAGGCTGTAAACAGTTAACTAATTCAATGGTTGAATGTGCATCTATACCAATATTTAGAGATATGATAAAAGGGGCATCAAACTAACGTAAAGAATGTGAAACAATCATATAGGGCCCATATATGGTAACACAGCGAACCCTCGCTATACCGTGAATACAGATATAATGTGCTTGGCCTATTCATTCACCTATATGGAAAATAACGCTGGTTTACAATATCGCCCAAAATCCGCATTATTGCAAGGGTCGACTGCATATGAAATTTTCCTTAATGTCCGAAAACATTTGCATTCCTAAACGTCTTAACAGAATTTAAACTCGCATGGAGACACATACTCATAGGTGAAACCATATATATATACTCGCATATATGGACACATAATCGGGCGAGAGACCATATGCTCATATCCATACAAATCTAATTTTACCTGGATTGTACATAGAAAAATAGATAATATCCAACTTGTTTCCAAGTCGATTTACGACTAGTAGATTATAATCGATCGTAGTCGTAAGTCTACGACTGACTGTATATGAAAACTAACATCATCGTTCAAGGGTATTCTTTTACCAGGATTCCCAGTATTGCAAACCATACCAAAAATAATACATCAAGTAGACTTCAAATTGAAATTGCAAAATTTATAAAAGTTAAATGTCAGATACACAAAATGTGCGACTTTCTGAAGTTTGCAAGACGAGTAAAAACGTCTCATCAGCAAGGTTTTAATGGAAAGTAGAGCAGGAGGACATCAATGCTAAATTCTGCAAAAATGAAACGTACAGTTTATTTTTCTTCATATACAGTAGAACCATGTTAAGAAGTTTTTCAATGGACCTGTGGTGATTTAAAACTTTATAAGCTGGAAATCTTATTAAACGGGAAAGTGGAGTAAAAGTAGTACGGTCGTCATGGTACAATAAATATACGGAAATAACAGCCAATTCGTGTTATGAACGTTTTCTTTTAACATTACATCGAGTATTTCCGCTCAAACCTACCCAACCTAACCTAATTTAAACTAAACTTCTATGATTTTGAAATTATACATGTGCTTATGTCTGGTCGCTCATTTTTTCCATCATATCGACTGTATAGTTACAGGCATATTTAATTGTCTCAAAAAATTCACTTGGGTCGGAAAGGTGATTAGCTTCCACTTTTGAAATCAAAGTTAACTTTTTCCAGTGATAAAGCTTTCACTTTCCTTTCTTTGTGGCGATAGATTTTAGCGAATTCTTAGGCTATTTCAGTTATATCGCCATATCAGTAGATCGATACATGGATTGCGACTCATCTTATGAAGTGGGAAAAACTACAGCATAAGTGTACTCTCGGGACCATAAGATTCGACTTCTTATACTGGAAACGAATTAAGCGGGAAAACGTATTAAGTGGGAAACCTTATTGTGAAGGAAAAATTAACATTAATACTAAGGGGTTTATTTCATGACCTTATAAATTAGACTTCTTAAAGAGAAAAACTTCTTAAGCGGGTCCTACTGTACTCTGGAACGACTCGTTTTATCTTCTTACTAGGATTTGAAACGTTCGAAATGTCGTCAAATGCTGTATTCACAATGCATCGACTTTATGCCAAAATCGGTCACGCCTATTTTGCAAATTGCATATGCTCAATTTGCACGTCGATGTGGGTTTGCCGGCTGTCGCTGCATTATGAATACACTAAAGCATTAAGGGCCCCAAGTCACACCCTTCTATTTGAGCAGCAGGCCCGGTAACAGCCTGAGATTCTGGGACCTGTGACCAAAACATATATAATAATTTCGGCTCAGTATTTCGCAAATGTTTTTTTTTGTATAAAAGTGATTTGCCTCAAAGATTTCTTCGAGCTGCAACGAAAGATGTGGCCGATTTGAGAAAAAAATTACTCGTATGCGTGTGGTTCGCGCAGAACCGTTGTGAGGGAGAGCAACTACCTTGGCGCAACGGCAGAACGTGAGGCTGGATATTATCACAAACACGAGTTCGGAGGTGGAACATCCTACGGCAAACGATAAATGAAGCAGTGGCGGCGGAATTTGACCCATGGAAATTCGTCCTCCGTCCGAGATTCGTTGAAGCCACGAGAGCCACTGCGTATTAGGACAACGAGCGACTGGCGTAACGGAACCCTAAATATTGCAATATATAAACTGACACGGGGCGTTGAACAACTGGAGTATGGGAGATCGGCGTAAATGCACAGCACTGTTGGATCGTCTCGCCAGTCCGTAAAACAGATTCGCTTGTCGACCAACAAATGTAAAAAATCCATCGGCCGGATCGAGGCGCAGCTGCAGTGGTACAGCTAATCATGCTTCGCGGATGGCCCGCCGTTTGGGTTGTGCTTGGGACTCGAAGAACTTTTCTGTAAAACGAAGCAACGATTAATTAACCGGTAAACTGCTATAAATATTAAATCAAATGCAAATAAAATAAAATAAAAAATCTCAGAAACACTCGGAGCAATGTAAACTTCACACGTTTTTCCCGAAAAGAAACGCAAGCTGAATTTAATCGATGAGTGGATGTGTCAAGACCGCAAAGGGAGTCATTTTAAGACTGACATATATAGGATTCATAAGACACGCATATCCAATTGCTAAGTAACGCGAATCAATGTTTTTTTTTATCAAATTACAAACATTTTTTCAGTTGCATAGTGTGGTACATAATTTATCGTGGTATTGATTGATGAACAGGCAGCTGAGATGCCCACAATCGGGCTACCATGGAACGTTGGACGGTGTTATCACATATTGCGGCGGTTGGAAGCATTCATGCGACAGATGCATCATTCTGGCAGTGGCAAGGTTGGTTTAACAACCCGTGTTTCACCAGCACCTGCTGAAGTTTTGATTTTTGCTCCTTATGACATCAGTAATTGAAGCAACCAATTCTAGGTCCATCCTTGCCAGAATGCTTACACAGAATGTTTACAAACGACACCGTGATCCATGTTTTTATTGTGCAACGTTCCATGGTAAATCGATTGTGAGCTTTTCAGCTGATTACGGAAGATAACAAAAGCTCACACCTACTCAACCTAACCAAATCTTAACTTCACCTAACCTAAACTAACCTTATGTGATTATGAAATCATAAATCGTGTTTTTGTCCGTCCACTTTTCATCATTAATCCTTTGACTGTATAGATAAGGCATATGCAATTGCTTGACAACTTCCACTCTGGCCAATGGTGGGATTAACTTTCCACTTCTAAAATCACAGTTAATTTGCTTAAGCTTCTGTTTGCTGGTTTGGTTGATTTTTAACGTTGGCCTATTTCTGCAACACGAGGGCTAAACATCAACGCCAGGGGATGAGCCTTCATTCAACACCTGCCAGGGAATTTTTTATACCATACGAGGGGGGACTTCCACCCCCTCTCGAGGAGTCTTTAACGTGCAACAATCAACACCAGACCTCGGTTTAAACTCACATCCGAAAGAGCCGCCACTTAGGGAATTTTTCCCATCCGTAAAAATTCCTACCGACCTCGACCTTGGAGCGAACCCAGCATTTTAGGATCGAGAGGCAAGCACGTAATCCACTCGACCGCCAGCGTCGGCCCTTAAGCTTCTCCTTATATTCCCTTGCGGAGCATAATTTTTTCTCATCTAGCGCTCAATACGGCTAAAAAGCATTAAACGTACACCGTACCGAGTGACACAATTTCTTCTGTTTTTTTTACTCACAATGAGATGATATTCGTTCTGAGGTTTGTTCGAGTCTTCGTCATCGGACTGTGATCCCTCGTCGTTTTCGTCCAACAGAAGATTAGCTTTCGAAGGCATAGAACCCTCGCTCAGTCTAGGGCAAGAATCAAGGAAGAAAGCAGGAAGTCAAACGGCCGATCACGTAGAAATTCCACGATATGGGGCAGGAAAGTTGGGGATAGCAAAGGGAAGGCATCCAAAAAGCATTCGTTCAAAAACACCAGCTTGTTTAAAATATCCAACACATGCAGGACATCTCTTGCTGCCCCGAATAGGTGTATTTTACAGTGCACAGTTAGGAAGGAAACTGGAACTACGAGGTGGCAAAGCATTCAAGCGAAAAATAAAACTTCAAATGGAATAAAATAAAAATAAAAACTTGCTGCTCAGCATTGGATAAGCACCTTGCGTAAGGATACATCTGTTTGGCGCTACGCTTCTTCTGTCTGGAAAACAAGCGTGCCAGTTGAGCAAACTTTCGTCTCGACACTGAAAATGTTAATGAGAAAACCTCTAGGTCACACCGTGAACTTCGGTAAATACACCTCTATATATACGGTACAAATATGATGACAAAAGAATTAATGCCCACATTGAATTTAATTTGAGGCGGGATTTTAAAGTAAGGGTCGTTTTAAAATTACCGCCAATCGAAACTGGAATTATGCATGCGCAGTGCCATTATGTGATCACAGGTTTTCAGTAGTCAGTATCATGTTTTTTATATCGGGCATGTGTGAGTGGCAACAAAGGTGGCAAAAATGATCTATCCAACTCATTTGTGTCACGATCTGATTTCTGTTAGCTAAAAACTGTAATTCTGCTGAAAGTCGCAGGAACTTTGTGAGATGTATTGTCCAAACGCTGACAGTAAGTTTAGGAAAGTGGGGTTTGCTTCGAGAAGGGCGGTCGAATGCCTGTGGCAACGAATGCAGCAGATGGGCCATGACCGCCGCTACGGGTCGCACTGCCTACGGACATTCGATCTCTAATTTGAGACATTGTGAGTTAATAGATGCACACAAGCAGAAACGTCAATGTCGGCATAATTTTTTGACATGGGATAAACAAATTGGTGACACTGTACCAAAAAAGTGTGGGTATCAATGATGTTCACGTGGAATGATTGTAAAACGACCCTTACTTTAAAAACGCGTGAAATGTGCAATTTTACATTGTTCAGCAAGATTGCATAAATCTCGTATCGACGAAATTCCAAATGAAGATTTACTCACATTTGCCCATGTTCTTCAACTTTTCCCTGAAGGCCGCATCTGATTCTTCCGCAGGGAGATTCTTGGTGTTGGGAAATGCGCCCACGACTTCCTTAGGTGGTTTCTCAGTGTCGCTGCCCGACTCCTCTGAAAAAGACATTTTGCATTCAGGTGACTCGTAGTCGGCGATCGACAGGTGATTTGCTCCTGAAGGCTCTTATTAATGGAAACGTCTCACGTACATGCATGATTGTGCGTGTTTACCTTCGTCACTGTCATACGCCACAGGCCAGCCGCCTTCTTCAGGTTTCCGGGATCTCGCATCTACATGGCAAATGACAAATAGTAAAGGACGAGAGCAATTAAAACGTGCACACCTGGACAATTAGCGCCTGTAAACCGCATCGGTTGCCCTTATTCAAATTAACTAAATGTGAAATTATCTACTTTTCTATTCTTCAAATTTGCCTCGGCCATTGAATACTTTGGAAAGGCCGCCCCATGATCCGAGCGCTCGTATTTAAAAAATTTTTAGATTTGTCCCACGAGTATTCCACGATTGTTCCAAAAAAGCTAAAGAGTTAATGTACCAATCGTTGGTTCGCCCTCATGTGGAGTTCTGCTGCCCGATATGGAACCCCTATAGAGTTGGTTGGGTTTTTGGATTTTAAAACGGTGCGGCATAGGGCCGGCGTATATGATAACGATACCGAAATGCTCCTTTCTCTGCATTGGGACACACTAAAGCAGGGGTGTCCAGCTTTTTTTAGTCATGGCCCACAAAATGCATCACAAAATTTGATCAGCGGGCCACCACCTCCCCACACTCAATTTATCCTCCAAAACCAATGCCAGGCCTTAACGTTAATTATAAAATTAGGGCTTCTGCAGGTCGGACAACCCTGCTGCTAAAATGGCAAAATTTTGGCGAAACGTAATAATCAAGGGTCCTGTTGAAAAGTTTGCTTTACCTTGGAATTCTAAATTGGTAGAGGTAATCTTAAAATGCAAACATCGAGGTGGTCAAACTTCTCGTTTGAATCATCTGATGGAACGGTAAACTACAAGTAAATCGGATGCAACTTCAATGTATCAATGATATTGTGTATCTATGAAGGAGATATCCGACATTCCGTTAATTTTGGGTATACAGTCTTTTAAACCCTCCCACATGGTATTCCCATGCAATTTAATTATGGGAAAACTGCCATATTTTTTTGCAGAAGCCCTTTACCTTAAGTCTACCAAACGCGCGGATCTCTCCAAATAGTTTACTCGCCTCGCTCCAGCGTAGTCAAGAAATCCCTGTTGGACCTCAGCTCCGTCATGAATTCCTTGTTTTGCAAGAAGAGCGCGATGCGTTCGTCCTCCAGATATTGAGCTAATTCGGGGTCCTCTGGGTGGCCCATTTTCCTCTGCCGCCTGTTTTCCTCTATTTTCTTTTGAATCACTTCAGAGCACAAAACAGTTGACAGCCTCGGATGCAGCTACCGGAAAAATCAAAAACAGTCTTTTAAAAAAAGCAAACGAATAATTTGTCGCAGGGACGAAATCGAGCACTCTCCAACACCGCCTTCGCAAACCCGGACTCTTGGCAAGAGGCAAGAATATTAATAAACCAGAACCAAATAATAACAGGGTGATTAATCACTTGCATTTTTAAATCAAATTTCATTTCATCACGGCGACTCGAGAGTTTATATATTTAGGCCAAAGGAACCTTTTTTGTCTATATGGCACGGGTTGGAAGTCCCGCATAACCAGCAAGCTTGGCAGGTTTTCCATTAACTACATTCCAGATCAAAAATTGAGGTGGAAAGCGACGGTCAATACCAGAGTGAAAGCTAAATCCAAGTTTAATATGATCTTAAATTCTTAATCGTGCAAATCTTCCCACTTTTTACATATATTCAGTTTCCATTTGATACTTTCAAATGGCTGTAGAAGCATGTCTGAGCAATCCTTGTCATGGAAATGTCAAAGAAAATATTCTGCCAAAAAATTTCACTTTTATTACAGGATTAAGTGAAAGTACAGAATATTTGTAAAAGTTCAGTATTTCTGCACCTTCACTAAAGAAAAATTTCACTTTTTATGGGGTTAAATGAATCGCATAACTGCAAAAATATTTTTTTTTATGAAGTACTGCATTTCTGCAGAAAAATTGCACCTTTAATACAGAAAAATCTCACTTTTTTTAAGAAACATTGCATCTATTGCGCCTTTAAAAATCTTACTTTTAATGCAGACAAAATTGCACATTTTATGGAGTTAAATGAAACGCATAAGTGCATACTTTTTTTTTTTTTTTTTGAAAAAGTGCAGTAGTTTTGCACAAAAATTGCACTTTTACTAAAGAATAAGCAGAACATATTCAGCCATGAAAAAATGAAACGCATAACTTCAGAAATATATTTTTGAAAACGTGCCATATTTCTGCATAATAATTACTGCAAAAAATGTACTTTACTGTAGAAATATTGCATAATTATCGCAAAAATATGTACTTTTACTGTAGAAATATTGCACAATTACTGCAAAAAATGTACTCTTACTGTAAAAACATTACACAGTTTACTGCCAAAAATGCACTTTTACTGTAGAAATATTCCACAATTATTTTAAAAAATGCACTTTTACTGTAGAAATATTGCATTTCATTTTGGGAATTTAGCTTTCCCCTTCTCTGCCTAGCTAAGACGTACTGAGATATATAACTTCCTCAATCAATTTTTGTGATAAAACTATCAGTTACTAAACATAGCCATATGCTACAAAACAAGCTGAAATATTTTGTGGTGATCCAAAGTAGTAAAGTGTAGACAACTGCAACCAAGTACAAGTGTTGTATGAAATTGCTTCCAAGCCCAACCCACCTCATCATCATGGTCTTGGTCCTGATCCTGTGGCACGGAGGCCGCCTGCTGGCCCCTAGTCTCTCCTAGGTCCATCCCGGCACTCTTCAGGCGACAGCACACGGACATTACCCGTCGATACAAACCGCGTTTAGTGACTGCATCCATGGATTTCGGTTTGTGAGAGCACAAATGTGAAACAATGGCAATGCACTGAGGTATCTACGTCCTCTGTATATTTCGGCCACGTCGAAACCGGCACAGGAGCCCAGGGGGCATTGTGAAAGGTAGAAGGAGTGTGAGGGGGTAATAATAGGTGTGTGAGGACATTAAAAAAAATTGGGGGGGAGCAAGAGAAGGCATTACCTTCACGGTCTTATGCAGCTATGCTAATCCTCTATACGAATCCCCACGAAATCCAAGAAATTATGCAAATTTCAAGCCGAATAGGCAAAATATAAAAGAGGATTCATAAGAAGCAGTATATGCAAAAAGGGGTCATTCAAAAAGGACGTCCACAAGAGGGGGTAGGGGGAAAACCAATATTGACGTTCACTAATGATGACATTTTTCGCAGTTTATCAATTTGATAAGACTGCTTTTCTTCGGCTTCATCAGCTTATCTCTTTCATTCAGTAATTACGAAATCCAGTTGTTAGCAGTTTTGCCTTGTTGGCCCCAATTTGCTCTTCAAACTGCTTCCGTTTTTAGTTTTCTTTTCCTATTTTGCTGTTTTTGGTCATCATCCTAAGGGGGCATTCAAAAAGGGGAGGGGGGTAATAGGACAAGGGGCACATTTGCTATATAGTAATGGGGCAGTGGAACAAGTGTTAGTAGGGGCCAACCAAGGGAGGACGCTAGTTCTGCCTGTTCATTCCTCTAAGGCCCCTACACATTTGAACGCTTTTCTTATGTTATGTTATGCTATGTTATTTTGACGTCACTAGCAGACGACTTCGACACACATAAGGCAACATAAAAGAATAGAAACAGTTTCTATTCCGACCAATGGGAAGATAAATGAAACTTATTAAACAGCGTCGTGTAAGGGATACCAGAAGAAATGTGTCCCCAGACCAAATGTGCTTGAATTTTTAAAACCTCAGTAACGTCGGGAATTTTGTCTAAGTTTAAGTTGAACACAGTCTGCAGATAGATATATACTTGGTGCTACATATGATCAATTATGGGTGGTTCTATCATTCTGGGACAGACTGCATGCTTGTGAACCTCCCCACTGAAAACAATGCCCCGCTGGATCGGACAAGTATTTAATTGTTTTTAATGGGCCAGTTGACGCTCCACACGTCGCCATCCAGGCCAAACACATGACCACTGTTGAGTGTCTTGTATATATCTTTTTAAAATTTTAAGGATGTCAAGGCTAATTGCTTACATTTTCAAGGACCCGTTGCATGACAAATTACCACAATATTTTACAAAATAGCTTGTTATTTGAATAAAGAATTTTTTTCCGATCAGCGGCAAACCTCCCAACACAGACAAGGAATTCCAGCATAAACTGGTGCTTTAACACAAATTTTACGCATAATTCCCCATTGTTTCGTGGTAATAAAATTCAAAACTATTTTCCAATTTTCTCGAATTTCAAGGCTGCTGGACTAGACACCCTGCACGATTTAGCAGAATGAATTAACGATAGCATTCTGACGATCTCAGAAATGAAGGTGGCACGCACGGGGGATTTTCGGACCCTTCATGCGACAGCTAAAGACCGACTACTGATTGATCACTGCAATGTTATGAAGTTACCATCTTACAACGTTAGGAATGGCCCCCAGACTTGATATATGATGTAGTTATGTTACAACACTCTGATTAATTGTAGATGCACCAACATGAATTTCATCATAAAATGCTACGATGATATTTTTTTAATCTCGTTTACAATATTTCTTAAGAATATTTTTGGAGAAAATTTCTTCATCTCTATCAACCTCACCATATTTTAGGAGGTACCCGTTTGCAGCACATCAGTTGAAAAATGGAGTTTTGGAACACAACGGCAGCGTAACTGCCTTAAGACATGAGCAGTATTCTTACCTTGGCAGTCCTGAGCAGACGCCCGTTGGGCAAGGCGATCCTCAGAAAGTCACAGGGAAGATTTCCAACGATTGCCGGCGACCAATTGCGTAGGACCCTGAGCGGAACTGTGGATGTCGGATCTGGATCGTTCTTGGCTGCTTCCGGTTCGACATCTGGAACATCAGTGCTGGAACGGTTGTGGTCGACGGCCGACGGCACCGCGCAGGTCCTCGTGCTCGTGGGAGGCGGCCGCTGCGGCGAAGGGGCTGAGGAGCCTACGCTGCTGCCGATCAGAGAAGAGGTTGCCGTGATCGTCGCGGTCTTGATCTCCGCCACGACGGTGGCAGTAGCCGGCGTCGCCGCTCCCGGAGAGTTTGGCACTGCCTGCTGGTAGGTGGGCGGCGGCGTGGTGGGCGAGTAGCCGGGTGGCGCCTCGGCGTTTTCCGTGGCGTCCATCTCGGTCCTCAGCCGCTCGTTCTCGTTGTCCGTGCTCATGGCCAACAGCTGGTCGATGGTGGCGTCCACGGCGCCCTGGTTGGCGCGCAACACCACCTCGATCACATCTTCGTCCATCTCGGGAAACATGGTCTTGAAGTCACGCATGGCTTGGTGAAATTCCAATTGCGTGGTCTGTGATGGTGGCGCTTGCTGCTGCGGCTGCCGCTGTTGATGGCCAACGGTGGCCATGGTGTAAGAGGCCGGTAGCCAGTCACGAATCAAAGTGACCCGCCATCTCCCTCGTTTAACAAACAAATATATATAAAAAGAATCTTCTTTGGTATTACTTGGAGCTCTGCTAGGGCTGATGAGACAGTTCCTGTAGCAAGGGTGCTTAAGCTTGGTTGCGTGCCATTGAATCAGCGCAGCACGATTCTTGTTGCACACGATAATGACAATGCCGAGTTTGACAACTTAGACAGTCCTACTGCAGATTCCATGAAGGGAGGTGGCTCTTATATGACTAGAACGAGGGTGTAAATGCAATGACAAAAGATTTCCGCAAGTTTCGGTGGTGGCTTGCGTCGGCATCGGTGGCTAATGCCTGGGTTGGGTGGCAGCTCTCATTTCTTGAAATTCTTTTAAGTGATCACCATGGCACTATATTGCCGCAACGATCTGAAATTGAAAAATGTTTGAAACATGTTAAATTTCGAAGTTACCATGATTTCCATAGCACGCACAGGTGACAATAGATTCCGTCAAGTGTACACTCTAAGGAATAGCATAAAACTAGATATTCAGATGCTAGCATCCATTCAAGGAAAGTTTAGAAAACGTTCCAACAAATAGTTTGGTCAGTACGAAAATGGCATCCTCAGGGCGAAAGTGGGTCAATGCAAGTGCAATTGTAGGACAGAATTTCATTAAGAATATTTTGACAACACGTGTGGGTGTATTTCATGGTTAATGTAAATTTATACGGTGAAACATGCCACATTTAAACACCTTAATACAAATAACCTCTTTGGTCGTTATCGGACAGCCCCCATAGAAATAGCATTAGGGCACTCAGGTACAATGAACACCTTTATGCATTGAACATTAATGAACACTCTTTTTGGTCCCCTACATTCCTGCGCACCTGCATTATGTACATTGAACACGACTCTTTGGCATTTCAGCCCCAGAGGCCTGTTTGGGAGAAGGAAACTATTGTGCTTAGTTGTTTTGTTTACTTATGAGAAAACATTTGGTCAATTGGGCAAAGTGATGTTTGGCCAAAAGATGGACAAAGATACAAATTTGAATGCATGCTTTCAATCGATACGACGTCGTATGCCCATTTAGCGAAATATCTACTTGCCCATATAAATAAACGACTACAAGAAAGACTAGCTAGCTACAGTAAAGGCCCCTACACATTTGAATGTTTCGTTATGTTATGTTATGTTACGTCAACGTCAATATTGGTTTTAACCCCTACCCCCTCTTGTGGATGTTGTTTTTGAATGACCCCTAACCGGGCCTTAAGGCTCCTACACATTTGAACGTTTCGTTACGTTATGTTGCATATGTTTCGCTATGCTATGCTATGTTATGGCAACACCCTACGCATTTCTATGTTTACTTTTTCTGACATAAGCTTGCAGCGCCGCCTATTTCAGGATATTTCTCTGCATTCTTGCCTTCTTGCTCTTTCTGTGC
>JAQGAE010003450.1:0-14734 GCA_034696685.1 Julus scandinavius | reverse complement strand
TATGGTCCGATTTTCAAACTTTTTGTTTATATGGTCCGATTTTCAAACTTTTTGTTTATATGGTCCGATTTTCAAACATTTTGTTTATATTATCCGATTTTCCACCTTTTTGTTTACGGTCCGATTTTCAAACTTTTTGTTTATATGGTCCGATTTTTAAACTTTTTGTTTATATGGTCGATTTTCAAACTTTTTGTTTATGGTTCGATTTTCACACTTTTTCTTTATGGTCAGATTTTCAAACTTTTTGTTTATATGGTCCGATTTTCAAACTTTTTGTTTATATGGTCCGATTTTAAAACTTTTTGTTTATATGGTCCGATTTTTAAACTTTTTGTTTATATGGTCCGATTTTCAAACTTTTTGTTTATGGTCCGATTTCCAAACTTTTTGATGTTTAATGTTCATAAATGACCACTTAATTTCTCTAATTGAAACCACCACTGTAGTGCTAATAACAAAAAGTTAATATTTTAATGATATTCAAGGACCTCTAGCTAATAAATAGCACATTAGCACCATTTTAACACATCCAACACGTGTTTCCATGTGTCTAAATGCAACTTAAAATAATAAACAGACTTAAAACAGGACCCTTTGTTTTGGTTACAGGAGCGGCAGACCATCCGTTCGACATGGGGCAGCCTCCGCAACGTGTCCAGCTGGGGCGTGAGGGTCATCTACCTTCTGGGTTTGACGACACCGACGCTACAGTCACGTTTAGACGAGGAGAACCGGGTACACGGCGACCTGGTGCAGGGCAGCTTCGTAGACAGTTACCGCAACCTAAGCTACAAGCACCTCATGGGCTACAAGTGGATTCTTGCGAACTGTCCAAGGGCATCGTTCATCGTAAAAGCGGACGACGACTCGTTCGTGGACGTGGTGCAGTTGCACCACTTCCTACGGGACGTGTATGGTTCGCGTCCACCATCAGCGCTCCTGGCGTGTAGTGTGTGGCCGGCGGGTTCGGCGCCGCAGCGTCAACCCAGCCGCAAGTGGGCAGTGCCCCTCAGCGAGTACCCCTACGACGCCTATCCGGCCTACTGCGGCGGACTGGCCTACGTTCTCACCCCTGATGCCGCCCGTGATCTCCTCGCCGCCTCCCCCCACGTGCCCTTCTTTTGGATCGACGACTTGTACGTCACGGGACTGTTGGCCGAGGCCCTACCCCATGTGCGTCTCCACGCCCTCAACCTGCGTACAACTTACAACGCCAGCGCCCTTCTCGGTTGGCTTGCCGAGAAGACGCCACGTCCATGTCCCTACATCTTCGGCGACGTGAACGGTGGTCAGCGCAACGCCATCATGCACAGGCTGTGGAGAAAAGCGTCAGGGATGCGGTGAAACATACCAAAGTTATTTATAGCGAACTAAACAAAAACTGTCTTGCATGTTTTTTAAAACAAAAACATTTGTCCAGTGAACTTTTCACCATGCCTTCCTCCATCGGTCTTGCAAAGTCATGGGCATTGGAGTTTCCAAATGCATCGAATTGCGATTGTTGAGTGTGGCTTAATGCCAAAGTCTACTCTGGCAATAAAATAAACCGTGCTAATAAATTGCTGTTTTCAGAGGTCATTTTATCTGTAAATGTAACATTGGGTAAGTACAATAGGTCTCTTGCAGCCTTAGCATCAATGGAATGTCATAGGTAGTACTAATTCAGACGAATAAGTTTCAACGACAGATTATTTAATTTCCCAGCTCAACATTTTATTTAAAATCTAAGGGCAAAACCAGGCAGCATGACTTTCACTAAGGACCTTTTAGATGTCCATATAAAGCGCATATGCATTGTAAGACTTATCTCACCTGGAAATTGGGATTATAGTTTTTGGATGTGGTTGTATTTATTTTTTTATTTTTTTTTGTGGTAATTTGTTACAGATATGAAGAGAAGAAGGAGCACGGTCGCGGCCGATTTTTAGAGGAATTATCATGTCATTTGCCTGGAAACAACTATGGAAAACCAGGAAAACCACATTCATGGTAGCCGACACAGGATTTGAGAGGTCATTTTAACTGTAAATGTAACATTGGGTAAGTACAATAGGTCTCTTGCAGCCTTAGCATCAATGGAATGTCATAGCTAGTACTGATTCAGACGAATAAGTTTCAACGACAGATTATTTAATTTCCCAGCTCAACATTTTATTTAAAATCTCAGGACAAAGCCAGGCAGCATGACTTTCACTAAGGACCTTTTAGATGTCCATATAAAGCGCATATGCATTATAAGACTTATCTCACCTGGAAATTGGGATTATAGTTTTTGGATGTGGTGATTTGTTACAGATATGAAAAGAAGGAGCACGGTCGCGGCCGATTTTTAGAGGAATTATCATGGCATTTGCCTGGAAACAACTATGGAAAACCAGGAAAGCCGCATTCATGGTAGCCAACCCAGGATTTGAACCCACGTCGCCCTAATGAAAAGGCCGATGGTGCCCCCCTGGCCCTCCCTACCTCGGTAGATGTCCATATAATTACATGTATTGCAATACATGTAATTGCTTCCATGGAAGCAATTTTGTATGTTTTAACAACACTTCATTATTTCTAGAATTGATGGCTGACACCATGTGCACTTTTGCAACCATATTTTACGAGTCAGCAGCTACTGGCATGCCGTCTGCGGTAATAAGCAGGTGTATCAGGTATATTACAAAGCCTGCATTGCCCTAATTAATCGTTATTACAGTGTTAGATCTAGGTCGGAGGTTTACACACGTAACGTAATATATAAGTTTTACTGCTAGTCATTTCTAATTAAACTTCATATTAGTGCATTTTTTGGCATAACTATATTTACCTTTTCATATATTCAAATATTTAAAAATGGATATTTATGCGATTTTTAAATAACATAAAGATAGTTTTAAGTTTTTTAACACACCATTACATTTTAAAAATAGGAACTTGAACAATACGAATCATTATGATTGCATTGTGTAATGAAGTATAATAAATTGCAATTTAAGTATAGTGATGCATAACAGTTTGTACAACTTTTAGGAAAACGTTCCATGGAACCCCAGTTTTAATCCTTTCGGATCTTTACAAATATAAAAGGCAGACTTGACCTACCACTGAGTTGTTTGTGAATATTTCTGACTCATCTGTTTTGACCACCTTCAAAGTTACCATGGCCATCTTGGGGCACGAACGATTTTGTCCCGATTTCTAGATAACTCAAAATTGTTGAAAACTGACGAAAAGTTACTAGTGTGCCTTGCCATACTAATGTAGGCGAGTAATTGCAACTTCAGTAAAGCTTCTATAGCAATCTGGGACCTTTTGGATTCTGTCACGTGAACAAAACTGACCCTTATAACATTATATTATTGATAACATTTTGTAATTTCATTCAACTGTAAAATATACGCTCTATTAAAAAAAAAGCTTTTGCAGATGACTTTTATACACTTGGATTTGGTGTCGTCACGTCTTGGATTAAATAAAGTAAAAATCGGCTTGGAAATTACATATATACCGAGCTTGCTTTTATGAAATTTGGTCTATGCTATTAACCAAGTCATGACCACAGCTATAGGATAGTCTTGGTTGATATTTATATGCAGTTCTATTAATGCTCTATCCCTGGAAGACAACTGACCTATTGTGCAATCGAGTTCGCACTGATGGCCACTTTACAGGGGCTTTTATTATTTGTTTGTTGGTACTTGTTGAAAGACCTATAATGGCTACATGCATGTTGGGGGAAAAGAGTAGATGAAATAGCAAGTTTTTTAGAGGAGCAAATATGGATCCAATTTAACTTAATTGTTTCATTATGGTACGAAGTCTTACTCAACTTATTACTTAACTTATTAGCCCTAGAACTACCATGGAGTCCATATGGACCCCACAACCATTTTAAAACCATTGCATTTAATGAAGTTTTTTGTCAATTTTTTTCAAATTTCATAACTTTTTCACAAATATGTTTCTAACAATGTATATTTATTTTGGTGAAAAATTAGTAAAAATTCGAAATTCTGTTAGGATGTTTATCATTTCTTACCGTGGGTTCCGTATGGACCGCAGTGTAAATTCAGTATATATTTTCAAGTCAAAAATGTTTTTGTCGTTTAACTATTTAGGAATAAACCAATACATTGTAATGTGCTAGCTACAAATGTAAATGAATATAACTTGTGCATTATTTATTACCAACAAAATTTTTCAAAGACATGGTGCAACCAATTGATTTGTATTGCATCATATGACTCTCCAAACAAAATGCCCGACAAGTTACTGAATTATAACAGTAACAGGGGGAGGGGGATATATCCCCATGGTCCCTCCATATATATGGCCTTGCATAAAAAGAATAGATGCCCAATTGCCGTATTTTCAAACATGTTAGATGTTTCCATCCTATGTGAATTTGTCCTCTGGATGCATCCTGACTGGAAGCAATGCAAGTCACACAAAAGCTGTTTGTTTTTGCTTCAGTTTGCAGATGAGCTCTCAGCTTTAATGAAAAGTTAGCAAACGGAGAAAAAAGTAATTACAACTAGTGAAAAACAAAGTTCCAGAAAGAGGAAGTAGTCACATTTGCCCAAGAGAGCTAAATCAGAAATTCCGTGGCATTTGCAGAAGTTGCAAAAAGTTTGTTTGTTTTCAACATTTGAACATTTTTTGTTCAGCTTGCGACCAGTAATTTTTTACATAATTATTCCATAATCGATTAAGAGGCAAATATAACCTTAATAAATGTAAATGTGTCTTTATGTTGACTTGTTTTTGCAAAATATTTGATAATATTAGCTAAAATCATTAATTTTGCAAGTTTTTAGTGATGGGGTCCATGTGGTCCCCATGTGATAGACGTAATGGGATAGACTGCAACCTATTTGACGTATCAGTTACGTATAACGTGTTTTCGGTATAAGTGGGCAAGTTCAGCAGTGGCGTATAACGGCTAACGGCTGTGAATCGGCTGATGGCGTAAGCAAACTATCCTCTTTAATAGACATGCAATTGGGAAATCGCATCAAAACAGCTTCTAGCATAATTACGAAATAAATCGGCCATATTTAATTTTTATTAAAGAAGTAAAATAGCTGGGTTTTACTTTTATCTACCATTCAAAAGAAATTTGTATTTAGACCACGACTTGACTAAACTCCTCACCGGATGTCACCACTAGTTTAATTGCTTTTGTTAACAAACAAGTTTGAAGTAACATCTTCAGTGGTTTAAATAAAAAGCTACCTAAGGAGAAAATATCTTTGGAAACTTCTTAGTAATATACATAGTTCGGTTAGTTTATTACCATTTAAATCAAGTAAACTATTTGCAACATTCACTGCAAGGTATTTCAACGTCTGGAAATCTTTTAAAATTTCCGCGTTTAACGTTCTGACCAAGCTATGGAACAAAGGCGCTTCAACAATAATCTTTTCCTCAATGAAGCGCTCTCAATTACATTTTCCATTCAAATTTAAATATACTGGTTTGTAGAATAACTTTTTTTCGGAAGCATTACCAAAAATAACCTGGAATAATTTTATTATATCATTGCTTTCAAATATAAGAGCATTTTTAAAATTCGTTTCATTGCAGTATTCAATAATGAAGTTGTATGTATTTCTACAACCTTTTTAGGTTTTTGTCTGGATTATGTACCTATAGAATTTTCATCTCAAATTGCATAACTTGTAAATTACACGTGGCTATAGAAATGCCTAAACTTTTCTTCAATTTGGATAACTTAAAAAAATAATGCCGTTTGAAAAGGACAAAGCGAAATAAGACCTTTAAAATGGGGGGAAAACGTCTTAGGATCACTGAAGCGCAAATCCTGAAAGTGTTCTTAAAATTTCTAAGTCAAACTAAAGACTAATAATGAACAAGAAAAACAACAGCACCGAAATCACGTTTATTTTTTTATTCCTTCTTAATTTCTGTTTTTGTAAAGAATTCTCGTTTATAATGAAACTTGAATGAAGTTACGTAATAATTCTAACAAGAAAATAATTCTCAGAGCCCTTGCAATTAAACATGAATTGTGTGACTAAATTCCTATCCACATTTTAGAATTGTTATTAAGAAATAACACATGATATCCGTTGCAAATCATAAGAGAAAAAAACCTTGTTTTTGATGTAAACCGATAATAGGCCCAGGCCAAATGAGAAAAGTAGGCCCCACCTAGCAAAAAAATATTCTGCCATAAAATTAATGAGAACAACATGCAGAAATTTTTGAAAAAAGGGCAGTATTTTTTCTAGAAAAAGCAAACTTTCTCCTAAAAATCGCACCTTCGATGCAGAAAAACCACACTTACTATAGGAAAGCCGTTCTGTTACTACAGAAAAACTGCATTTTTACAGCTGAAAATTCAGACCTTTTCTGCAGAAAAACTTCCCTTTCATGGCAGAAAAATTGCACTTGTACTGCAAAACTGTACGCCAAATGCAAAAAAATTGCACTTTAGCTGCAGAAATATCATTTACTACTGGAAAGTACTTCTAATACTGCACAATATAGCACTTTGCGGCTGAAAAATCGCACCTTCACTACAGAAAACGTGTACTATTTCTATTGGAAACTTCAACCTTTTGCTGCACAAAATCGCACTTTCACTGCAGAAATTTACTGAAATGCAATTTTGCTCCAGAAAAATCACTTATGACTGCCGAGTAGTTCTGTTACTACAGAAAACTGCACAAAATTCATGCGCTTACTGCAAAAAACTCGCTTTTACTATTGGAAAATTCACACGTTTACTGTAGAAAACCGCACATTTACTGCAGAAATATGCTCCTTCTTCAAAAATTGCACTTTTCCTGCTGAAAAACTGCACTTTTACTGCAGAAAAATGACACCTTTACTGCAGAAAACCTGAATTCGCATTGCATAAAAATTGTACATTAATGCATGATGGATTTAAACCCCTCAAAAATCGTAAAGCCCGGGCCACACACAAGTCCCTCCTGCCCTGACACCACCTTGCAGACACGATTTCTGCAGAGCGCAGAGGTACGAGACGTCCACATTGCTGGCGCCTCCTAGCGTGTAAATCAGGAGGCACATTCCTCCCTTCAAGAACCGGTTTAACATTAATTCATCGGGTTTATCACAACCAGTTGCCAGTGGAGCAATAAGCATACCATCGCGTGCGTATCACCCAAGCATTGAAGCGCTTTCCCCGAAATTCTGAAACTTCCAACGTATTGTCCACGGACCGACTTTCTGACCGACCCACCAGGCTTAGTCATCGTATGAGAGGGGAAAGAGAAAAAAAGTTTTGGCTCAAACTTGTTCTGGGAGTCACGCGAGACAAGCACTCACCTGGGTCGCATTCTGACTGTGAACCAGGGAGGGTAAGGGGAGCGTTGTGAATGAACTATAAGAGTTATTCGGTACCATTTACCCACCTGTCGTGGGGAGGAGAGGTCATCCAAAACTTCAAAAAGCACAACATGGCCAACTTCTGGCGTACCTGATGTGGATTACTGTGTTAACCTGGATTTTGGTCTTGACTACGATTTGTTTATCTTATCAACGGACTGATCCTTACGCAACAGGTAAGAATCTTAAAACTTGTTGGGTTTAAGCAGTGATTTTCAAAGTACCACAACGTTGGATTTTGGTTGGCGAATTGTTGGCAAATATTAGAGTTGCCAATCATTGCATTGGTTTTATGTTGGGAACAGGGAAAAATCCTTTTAAAGTGCAAACAGTTGATCTCCATAATATACAATAAAATAAAGTCATGGTGTTTACTTGTAGAAATGAAGGAAAAACATGTAATGTTCGTACATTTTTTGCTGACAATTCAATGGTAAAATATCGTTGGTTAAACTTTAGCCCAACCAATATGCATCGGAATGCCAACCATGGTTACTTGGGTTCTAGCAGTCCCATGTAGCAAAAAGTAGAAGTGCTTAGGGACCTCCCTGAGGGCCCCTAGGACCAAGTCATTATTTCTGTGTGTTGACATAGCACCACGTCATTGTTTTCTATATAGCAGCGGAAGTGTTTTGGGGCCCAAGATAAATTTTACTTCTGGGCCCAACCATTTTAGTTACGGCGCTTGGTTCAAGCAAAGCCATACTTTGTATTTTTCTGATAAAATTCATAGGCTGCTTGTATATACAGACTATACGTCGTTGTTTTCTGTATATAGGGTATAAGTTCAGCAGCGGAAGTGTTTTGGTGCCCAAAATAAATGTTACATCTGGGCCCAAACATTCTAGTTACGGTCCTTGGTTCAAGCAAAGCCAGACTTTGTAGTTTTGTCATAAAATTCCGAGGATGAATGTATAGGCTACGTCATTGTTTTCTGTATTTAGGGTGGTGTTTTGGGGCCCAAAATAAATATTGCATCTGGGCCCAAACTTTTTAGTTTCGGCCCTGGGTTCAAGTAAAGCCAGACTAGTTTTTTGATAAAATTCCTAGGCTTATTGTACAGACTATACAAGTTCAGCAGCGGAATTGTTTTGGGACCCAAAATAAATTTTACATCTGGGCCCAAACATTTTAGTTACGGCCCTGGGTTCACGTAAAGCCAGACTTCGTATTTTTCTTGCAAAATTCCAAGTGTGGTTGTACAGGCGTTATAGGAACCAGTTAACCAGTCTACTATCAAGTCGATTCAATAGTGCGTACGTTTATACTATTGATACAATTAATAGGCCAACATATCTAATCTCCAGGCAATAATTTCTCAATATCATTAATACACATTTTAATCGCATCACGTCATTCACGTGTTGTTGGGAATTGCGTGGTACAAATGACAGGATAATCAGACTGGGAGCAATTGTGCATTGGAGGTTGCCTAAAACCAAGAGCAGAGCTACTGGACCACGACTGGATTTCGCGGTAGACCCTCGCCAAGAAAACGCGTATTTTTGCGTGAATCATTATGGGAAATTAGGAAAAGGAAAGACAGGATATATGCCCAGGTAAGCAGGCCACGTAATTTTCGGGCGTTTATGACCCAACAACAGCCAAATTATTCCGCAGCACTGCGTGTGGCGGAACGGATGTGGTTGGCCGTCTCCACACTATGTCTTCAACGATAAAGAATCTATGGTTGGGAACAACAACACAAAAAAATTTTAAATCCGTTCCTGGCAATGTTCAGTGTCAAAAAATTAATTACTTTGCCTCGCCAATTGCATATTAATGCCGTGCGATGCCTGCTTGCATGGTGAGTCAGTCGGCCATTTACCTCAGTTGAGTATAGGGTTATATTCTGTTGCCGAACAAAAGTTTTGGAATGCTACCCATTTGTTGGGCATTGCTCTTGAAGGGGCCTCAGAATTAGGAAAATGGTGAATTATTTGCACTTTGGAAAGTAGGCTGAAAGCTTAGGGGATTGGACCTCTCGTGGGGGCCCGTACATAAAGAAAATCTTTGCACTGTGCAATAAAAAAAGCAAATAACTTCTACTACATCCTTCTTGGATTGGTTAGGTCCTAGCTGGTTGTTAAAAAAAAAGTATGACCCATAATTAACATGTGTTAAAAACTTGTAGAAAATTATCAAAAGTTTACAGAAAAAAAGTTACAAATTTGCAGGTTGTGGGAAAAACGTGCAAAATGTGTCACAGGTTGGGGGGAAAACGTGCAGAATGTGTCACAGGTTGTGGGAACAACGTGTAGAATGTGTCACAAATTCAGTATCAGGAGCTTCCCGGGTGGAAAAATTATATCTGTCCCATATATGGGTATCGTTTAGAACTCTAGTCTTATTAGACTCACAGAAAGGGGAAATGGACACCAGATGAAATTTGTACCCAGATCGGAAAGTCGGGGGAAGTAATCTGTTCTAAAATGGACACCAGGTCGATTTTTGGAGGAATTTTGTGGACGTCCTATTTGAATGGCCCCTAATGTTATTTGGACATAATTTTTTGCCCTATCTGCCCTAACCTAACTTAACCTAATTATTTCACTCACACAATGCGTCGGCGAATTGGGTTCTTGGCAAAGTGGGACGATACCATGGAGATATATGGAAAACGCCATATATGGACATATATGGCATGTTTGTTCATAAATGGCGAATAAATGTCAATATACATGTATATACGACCCTATATCTCCATACATGTTCACTTTGTATTATGGCATACATCATTTTTGTATTTCAATACACATGTATGTATCATATTAATATTTTGAGAAAAATCCAAACTCCATGTTTTATTCTAAACATCGACATAAAACGCCATACATGTTGTCAGACATGTGCAAATATCATATATGGCCTCATAAGTTATAAAAACATTGACTGCAGCGTGTAATCTAACATGGCCACCTACATGCAATGTTTTTGTTATTTTTACTGTCTTTTTAGAACGTTGTCTATGCAATTGTAAAGCATAAGAGTGTTAAAGTCCATTCTTTATTATTGTAAATGACAAAGCTCTAACATTGTGTTGTCTAATGTGTGCTATGAAATAGATAGTTCCTGTATTTACTTGAAATGTAAACAACTAGGGATTATTCTCATAAACATCGTGTTACATTGTTGTCACGTGATGCATACTATTTGCTTTGAGATAATCGAAAAGTAAATATACTACATGCAAGAAAAATAAAAATTGAACACTTATCGAAAATTTTATTTTCCCCAATTCGATGAAAATTGCACATAATTCAAGATTGGTCTCATGTCATTGTGATTTGTTTGCGCTTTTGCAAATGTATGTGTCGTTGTTGTTTTTGTAATAGCAGCTACATGTGCAAATTATACTATTTGTGGGGAAATTAATTTTGCATATAAGATTCATTTGTTATAACAACATTAGTTGTTACCATGGCTGGATTTGAAATAACTGTAGACATAAAATGAACTTATAAATAGGAAATAGGAAATCTTTCTCAACAAAACGTGTCTACATTTTGGAATATTCTCAACATATATTTCGGTGATTGTTTTTAAAACGATGGAAAAGCTTTGAAAATCTCAAGCAAATTTCACAGTATTCGTATAATGTGAAATGTTTTTGAAAAACAGGTAAAGCTTTCAATATCTCAATGAAAAAATGTTTGTCCAAATTTTTAAATATTCCAAACATACATTTTAGTAGATTGTGCAGTATTCGTATACAATGCAATTCGGAAAGTGTTTTAGAATTCTAGTAAAGCTTAACATATCCCAATGATTTGTTTGCTCCATATAGTAATCGTTAAACTCTTCAACGGTTACAAACAAACCATGAACTTCAGTGATTTAGAACAAGTTGAATTAGCCGATTAAGTTAACCAACCTTTATTTTTGCGTCATTAAACGTTAAAGTGAATGAACCGGGAACATTATGGAGGTTTTTTTAATAAACAGGATTTGGTAAATGACTTGACAGAAAAGATTGCTACCATTAGTAATGAAAATATATTACATAACATATAATCAAATAATTATGGTTAAATACTGTATAATGCCATTATAAACTCATAACTCAAAATAACGATCCAAATCTAGAATGATGTCAATTTCTTCTGTATACTTAAATACAGGAACGGGCGAGTTTCGTTATGAAAATTAATGGAATTAATTATTTATAAAAAAAACGCTACATTTTCATTATGTAAAGTTAAAGTTAAATATATTATTTTGAACTTAAGTTCTTTATCATTGAATCGATAGCATGAACGACCGGTTATATAAAGTAGTTTGCATTTTTAAGCTAGTTTTAACCGGCAGAGTTTGCGGTTTTCAATAAACTCAAGTTTAATTTACGATTACAGTTAAATCTAAAATTTTCATTTCTAACATCATTTGCAATTGTTATAATTAAGAAATAAGAGGGAACTTCCAAGCAGTTCTTCAGATGCTTATTTAATAGATTTGCAATTGCCCAGTTCTGTAATACACAAATAAATATGTATGTACAGCGATTAAAAACAAAAAAAAAGTTACATTTTTTTGAATTAATATACTCAAAATTTTCAAATTTGAGAAGACAGCTTCGGATTACTCAGATTTTTCCCCAGCTTGAATTAAAAGTTAACAAAGTTATTATTGGGATTAAGTTTCAATAAACTAGTATGTGACCGAGCTAAATTCAACATGCAGGTTGTCCATTGTATTTGGAGCAGTCTAGGTATCATATTACATTTCCTATAAAGTAAAATCCGGTAAGCTCGATTTCGGAAAGAATTTAAAGTACAATACTGGCGCAAAAAACGTGGATTACAACATTAGTATCCAAGTGTTTCTCATAAGGAAGCATTTTATAAGTACGTCCCCGGAATTCCTTCAAAAATTAACCCCACCCCCTGTCCACATGGCATCAGACCCCCCTCCTCCTTCTTTAGGACGTTCTTTTTGTATGGCCTCTAACTGGCCATCTTGGGTTTTAAAAATGGCAGACACAAAAGGGGGCTAATCTAGTCTTAGGATCTTGACGAATAACTTAACAAGCAGCTATAAAGCATCATAAATGAATAATATGAATAAGTTGTGTTTAACCGTTGAATACAGATATTAAAACTAGGAAATAAAGCTCTTAGGGGTTTATTTTTATTTTAATAATTTTGAGTAGATAGGAATTAAGGAAAAAGCACAGTCATGGCCGATTTTTAGAGAAACTATAACCCGGAAACTACTTATTACAAAAAATTGTATTTGTATATAGCTATCTCACAGCACACATTTTTATTCTGTATTTCACAGTGAAATCTCAAAGAAGTTGAAGGTGAAAATTTTAAAATGTTTCACCTGGAATAATGACAAAATGGCGACCAAGAGCGGCACCGTGAGATACAAAACGGTAAGGCAAACATCTAGTTCACCTACTTTTTCTTATCAGAATTTGAATGAATCACGTTATTCGCAACGTTAAATACAGCTAGTCGATCATCATGCCACTTAGTTTAATTCCCGCAAATGTTCATGACGATTTTAATTCCCATCACGTTCGAATCGATCTGTTGCTCTGGCGCCACTCCAGGGCGGCGCTGATCATCGGTTGTCATGGCAACCAGCATACATTCGTCAAGCAGAACGATGCTAAGGAAAAATGCAAGAAGTGCGAAGGCGCGAGCAATCCCTCCTTAAAAGAACTGTAAGTCCGTCACGCTTTGTAAACGCACAGACATTGCTTTTAATCAGCAGAAAAGAGCAATTTGCACATAAAAGGAAACCGCTGCAATGCACAGTGGGAACTGATGGGGTGGTTTCTGCTTGAAAATCGCACTTTGGCAATTCTTTGCACTTGTGTACGGTTACCCGCATTGACATGATTTAATTAGACGCAGGGCGGTGAATTAAGCCCCAAGAGACAGACCATCTCGAGATTCTGAGGGAAATGTAGTGAAAACCAGAAGCTTTCAACTCCCTTTTTTTTCCTACAAGACTACGATCCTAATTGAAGGCGAACGTTTCATGTGAAGCAAATGGAATGTTGGATTTATTAAAGTACAACAAGAATACCAAGCTTTTTTTCATTAGAACTGTTGTGCCTCCGTATATAAACCATGATTTCTTGACAAAATATTCAAATGTTATTGTTGTTGTAATTCCAGATAATGTAGGAGTAATTGACTTTTTGTTAAAAGTTTACATGTTTAGCCCCAGCTTCTGAATAGTTCGTGTACTTCCATGTAAAACCAGTAGATCTTGACCAAAGATGTTAAGTTTTTTGTAGCCTAACTTCTGAATAGTTTGTGTACTTGCATGTAAAAATAGTAGATCTTGACCAAAAATATTAAAACGTTATTTATAGCTTTGCTCTTGATGTACAAAAATAGCAAACAAAAACTATTTCTTGACTATTTCAAAATATTGTCGATTGTATTCTAGCTTCTCATTGAGGGGTTTACTTTCTTGCAAAAGTAAGATTACTTGCGAAAGTCATCATTTGTAGCTTAGTTTTTCATTGCTTGTTGTACATCCATGCAAAAACAGTATTTCTTGACCAAATTTTAGTCTATAGCTTCTTATTAAGTATTGTACTTTAAGATTACTTTATAAATTAATAAAAGTTAACTTTCGGGTCGCCTTGCTTTTCATTACTTGGTGTACTTTAATGCAAAAACAGTATTTTTTTACTATTGATATCAAAACATTGTCGATCTTCTTAACAAGGCTTCTTTCAAGCAATTGCAAGACTAATTGACCAATATTGAAAGTTGGTTTCTCATAACATTTCTCAACAATTTTTAGAAACTGAAATTCGAATTCATAGTAAGTGGTCTTGATTTCATTTTCAGTATGGCACCGGCTTTCAAATAGGAAATTAATTCTTTTCAACTTTTTTTATAGAAGTAATGCATCAAATAGATAAAGCAAACATTAAACAGCTTATTTAATACTTAAAGAGCACAGCATCTTTTTCTGTGAATATTTTTTAAAACAATTTGTTCAAAAAATGCTAAAAATCCATTGTTAATTAAGGTTTTCAATTTTTTTTTGTATGATAGTGAACATGTTAGATTTCTTCACAACAATGTGATTTTCCATGTTGTGGGAAAAAGTATCAGATAAACAGCTGATTAAGTCCGGTCTATATGACAACTTAAACTTAGTTAAGATGTTGCAGAAGCAACACGCCATACTTCAGTTACAAAAAAAATTTGTTTTGTGCAAAATCAGCCACGTGATGAACTGGTCATGAAAAGAAGAAGTAACGAATTTTCCCAATTCGAAACCATCTTACAAGCCCCATGTTAATTCAGTTTTTAAGCATTAAGCTGGATCACAACCCTATCACTTTCAATGGGTGAAATTTTAAAACACAATTACAGCCAAACAAAAAGAGATT
>JAQGAE010003449.1:0-14735 GCA_034696685.1 Julus scandinavius | reverse complement strand
CTGTACCTCGTTATATTACCCAGCCATTTTTTGGAGGAATGTACCTCGAAATTAGGAGGTAAATGACTAAGAGTGTATTAATGTTGGGATACACAAGTACTGGATAACTGCGGTTAAGTAAAATTACAGTAGTTAGCCTCATTTTGTTTCATGAAACAAAAGTTACTTCAGTTCAGTTTTCATTTATTTGTTTTTCATCTGCCATTATTATCTTAAAAACAATAGTCATTAGCCTCTAAAGAGGATCCTCATTCAGACGTTATTAGTGCACGATACTTCCTAGTGCTAATTTTTCGTCAGTTTCAAAACGCAAATCTCATACTATATTAGAAATCTAAATGTGTAAAATCCCTAAAGGGCCAAGGGACCGACAGTGGCCAAGAGGCACTGAGGCTCCGAAGGGGGATTTCTGCTTATTTTGTGCTGAATCTGCGACTCGAGTATTTCGAGGAACTGGTAGACACGGTGCTCGTCGAGTATTTCCTGGCACTGTACGATTCGGAAACACGTACGGAAGTCGAGTTTAATTTTGAAGAAATGTTAGAGGCGCTAGTGGTAGTAGAAGAAGACGAGGCCAAAGCGGAAGAAGAAGAAGCGACAACCGAGCCTAAAAGAGTAAAGTTAAGAAAGTGGTTTCTAGAAGAAGCATGCTTTTCTAATCGTGGTTAGTAAAGTAAAGCACCAAAGAAATGGCACCGAGGAAATTAGTGGAAATTTAATTACAACAACAAAATCTCTCTTCAGAAAAGCAGAAAAATTTCCTATAAAGTTCTCCAACGCAGGCCTGTTTGAAATGGTCCCGAAGTTATATACCAGCAGTGGTAAACATTTCCATAGGCAGTCCTCGTCTAACAATCAAACTGAAGCATTGTTTTAAGTTTTTTAAAACTGAATATGGAAATCATTCAACTTTATGTGTTGTCCACTAGAAAGTAATCCATTGAAGCTTATCTGTATTTCAGTGAGACTTATGTGTATTCCAGTGAAACTTGCGTGTATTGCAGTGAAACTGGTGTGTATTTCAGTCAAATTTGTGTGTATTCCAGTGAAACTTGTGTGTATTCCAGTGAAATTCTTGTGTATTCCATTGAAAGTTGCGTGAATTCCAGTGGAACTTGTGTGTATTCCAGTGAAAGTTGTGTGTATTCCAGTAAAACTGGTGTGCATTCCAGTGAAAGTTGTGTGTATTCCAGTAAAACTGGTGTGCATTCCAGTGAAAGTTGTGTGTATTCCAGTAAAACTGGTGTGTATTCCAGTGAAACTTGTGTGTATTTCAGTGAAACTTGTGTGTATTCCAGTGAAACTGGTATGTGTTCCAGTGAAACTTGTGTGTTCTCCAATGAAACATGTGTGTATTCCAGTGAAACTGGTGTGTTCCAGTGAAATTTGTGTGTTCTCCAATGAAACTTGTGTGTATTTCAGTGAAACTTGTGTGTTCTCCAGTGAAACTTGTGTGTTCTCCAGTGAAACTTGTATGGTTTTAGTGAAACTCCATTAAAGCGTATGTGTATAATCAATGCGTTATGCAATGAAACTTATGCGTATTGCAATGAAGCTTATGCGTTATGCAATAAAGCGTATGCGTATTGCGGTGAAGCTTATGCACATTGCAGTGAAGCTGATGCGTATTTGGTTGATCGGTTGGTGGAAACTTAAGGGCCCAAGGTCATAGAGGGCCTACACAATATCGGGGATATACTGCATCTCCATATAACACACACAAGTCCTTAATACACACACGTCAAAGGAAACAGAAAGTAGAGAGAAAGGAGCACTGACATGGCCGATTTTTAGAGGAACTATATCCAGCATTTGCTTGGAAACAAATGTGGAAAACCGCGAAAACCACAGTCATGGTAGACGACCCGGTTGGGAATCGAACCTTGGTCTCCTGATTGCCAGACAGATAGCGTTACCACTAAACCATCTAGCTTGGTGCTTATGCGTATTGCAGTGAAGCTTATGCGTATTGTTTGTTTGGTTGATTTTTAACGTTGGCCTATTTCTGCAACACGAGGACTAAGCACCAACGCCAGGGGATGAGCCTTCAACACCTACCTGGGGATTTAGCCTACGAGGGGGACTTCCACCCCCTCCCAAGGGGTCTTTAAGGTGCTACAATCAACACCGGACCTCGGTTTAAACTCTCATCCGAAAGAGCCGCCACTTTTGGGAATTTTTCCCATCCGTAAAATGCCCACCGACCTCGACCTGGGAGCGAACCCAGCATCTTAGGATCGAGAGGCAAGCACGTAACCCACTCGACCGTCGGCGTCGGCAGTTTATGCGTATTGCATTGAAGCTTATGCGTGTTGTAGTGAAGCGTATGTGTATTGCAATGAAGCGTATGCGTATTGCAGTAAAGCTTAAGTGAATTGCAGTGAATGTTATGTATAGTATGGTCAAGCTTGTGTGTATTGCATTGAAGCGCTTATAACCCTGGTGAAAAAAACAATAGAGATTTTTATTGTTATTTGGCCCATTGTTTTCTATTGGTATCAATAGAAAATTTCTATTGGTTTTATTGGTTTAAATTGTTTTCTATGGTTTTCTATTGTTCAGTCAACACGGCTAAACCAAAGAAGTAATAGGAGCCAATAGAAGTCAATCCAATAACAATAGAAAACAATTAAAACCAATAAAGTGGCCAAATTACAATAGAAACCAATAGAAATCTCTATTGGTTTCTATTGCTTTTTTCACCAGGGAATATCGTAGACTATGTGTCATATTCATACTTTTAGAGTCCATGTTTGCTTCAAAATGCCATAAAATGCCATTAGTAAATCACATATTGTCATATGTGGCATAAATACTTTCAGACATATATTGCATGAGGAATAGCATGGATAATGTCCATATTTGGGATTGTATCCCCATGGAACTGTCACTGAAATGTTTACCACTGTAGAGGTTTTCGCTTCAGGACCTTTGGGATTTCCTAAGGGGAAAAACGGCATTACAGCGTAAAGATGAATTTACCGACTGACAAATACTTCCCATACATGTCAACTTGACTGCACTGAACCACTACGAGTAGGCTTAATTTGGGTACTTACTGTCGAAGACGAGCCGAGCCGTAGATTCCGCCTCACCGTGCGGATTGCTGATTTTCAGGGTGTAATCTCCGACATCGTGCGAAGTGGCGCCCTTGATGACTAGCCGTAGCAAACCGTGAGGTTCCACTTGAAACTTGGTCTTGTCGGAGTCTTGTAACTCCAAGCCACCCTTGAACCTGGAAGGTTTTCAGAGAGGATGATGTATTATGAAGAAAGGCTTGCAAACAAAATTTGCAGTTTAACAAGTTAACACCATCAGAAGACAGCTGTTATAGTACCACTTAACGTACCACTTATAATTCGGTTCTGGAAAACCAGCAATGCAAGCAGTGAATTTTGCTGTCATGCCCTCCATCAAGGAACAGTCGCCTAACTTCTTCAAGAACGAAGGAGGCTCTGCCCGGTCTTTCTTCTCCCTGAGAAACACAAAACAGCTACGTTAGGAGACGAAGCGGGACTCGAAATCCGGCTTTCTGGGCAGACCCCGAATTACCCCAAGTCGGTGACGTCCAGCTTGGCCTTGCATTCCGCTTCTCCCGCGTCGTTCGTGGCCTTGCAGGTGTATTGGCCATGGTCTTCGGGAGTGACGCCTTTGATCTGTAGGACGCACATGTCGCCATCTCTCCTCAGCTTGTACTTATTAGAGTCGTGGTCAATGGGCTTATCGTTGAAGTACCAGGTGATATCGGGCTTCGGAAAGCCGTGGACTTTGCACACGAAACGAGGATCGCTACCGGGAAGCTGAAATTATATACGAAGTCAATTACTTAAACCCTCACTTAGGTCTCTTCCTCAGATTGTTTTATTCCAGAGCATTCCAAAACGCTCACCGCAAACATGTCTGATATTTTCTGCGTGAAACCTGGTGGACTAAAGAGTTTTGTGACGGCAGCATCGGCTTTGCTGTTCGCTTTCCCTTCAGGGTTGGTGAGTTTGCACTCATACCGTCCAGCGTCGCCAGGTGCTGCCTTTCGGACTTCCAAGCCGATTTTGTTGCCATCGCAAATGAAAAACACATTGTCGTTCATCTTGAGGGGCTAAAATCAAACGGGATTGTCAACCTTTTCTGGTTATAAATATTGTTACAAGAAAGTTTGAAGAAAGGGTCTTAAGATATGATTAACTTGCCTCTCCATCCTTTGTCCAGGAAACGTCCGGATAAGGATTTCCCTCGATTTCAGCGTGCAGCCTTATTGGTTTTCCCTCGTCCACGTGAATGTCCCGGAGCGGCAAGACAAATGCAGGAGCCTTGTTTCGTTCTCCAGCTTTCTCTTTGTCTGCGAATAAATGACATAAAATTAAGTCCAAATCGCGAACGTTATTCCAGAAAATGTACTGCGAAAATCTGTATAATTTAAAAATTGTTCAAAACTGCAAAGTCTACACTATACAGAAGTGACAAGAATTTCGAATATCGACGTCGGTTTGTCCTATAAACATTAAGCATCTTAAATTTGAATACCGGCAACGCTGAGATTTCCTTCCGTGGTTGCCCTTCCGTGTGGATTGGTAGCTTCCAGAGAATACTTTCCGGCGTCTTTCGGTTCAGTCTTCTCAAAGACGAGTGCGACAGATCCGTCTGGTCGAACAATTGATTTTACTCTTTCACCGTCTGGAGTAAACGGAGCTCCGTCTTTGAACCTGTTTGGGGAGAGGATCATTAGTCTCTATCCTATACTTTTATACTTTTTGAGGGAGAAACCCAAGAGGTTTGACACACCATTTGCATGTCGGCAGCGGTTTCCCACCGACTTTGGCCTCTAGGCGGCAAGGTGCTCCGTCGATGGCAGCAACGGATTTAAGACCCTGCAAAATTTCAGCTGCCGTAATGGGACCTAAGAGAAAGAGAGAATTTCTTGTCATCAATGGCATCGAAGAACATAAAATACAAGATTCACCACTGCGATAAATTACCTGTGACAATGACATCAGCATCACTAGAAGCTTCTCCACGATGGTTGGACACTTGCAAAGTATACTTGGCTTCGTCTTCAGGTTTAACGTCGTCTATTTCCAGAGCATACACGCCACCAGGCTCTTCCAATAGTCTGGTACGGGCATCGAGCTTCACAGGTTTTCCGTTCTTCAACCTTCAAAAAATAGTGAGTTTACGTGACGTTTACTGTTAAATTATAGCAGATTATCACTAAAACACTAACTCAACAACCCAAATCACCAACCATTTGACGGAGGGTCTTGGATGAGCGGTGACTTTGGCTGCAAGTCTCAAGGTTTTTCCCTGAGGAACACTTGTGTTTTCCAACTTCTTCAAGAACTTTGGAGCTTTGGGAATGGCTGCACAAAGAACATTTTCGAATCATCGATAAATGACAAACACTTCAGGTTGGGAAACCCGAGCAAAAAAACTTACCCTCGACAACAACTTGTCCGGAACTCGATTCTTGGCCAGCATCGTTGATTGCCACCAATGTGTATTTTCCTTTGTCTTCGGGAATTCCGTTCTCTACGGAAAGCCGGACCGTACCATCCGGAAGCTGTTCGATCTTGACGTGTTCGCCAGGAATGATTTCCTTTCCATCTTTCAACCTGTCAGCAGATTAAAAGTTGTTTAATAGCTGCTTAAAAAAGCAACGATAATGAATGAAAGGCGGTAAGATGGTAATTGCCATTTAATTTCCGGCATGGGGTTATTGTCCAGTTTGGCTTCAAGAACAAAAGGCTCTCCATCAATGATGCAGACTTCCTTCGGCAAATGCTTCAGAAATTCTGGTAAGGCATCTGGAATATTACACCGTAATTTTAAGTAACTCCGATAAGCAATTAGAAGTTGAAATTTAGACTAATGACGATGTCCGCTATTACAATAATTTTTAAAAATTCAGAAAAAGACTTTCTGTGTCAAAGACTTTCAAAAAATGTCGCTTAAAGGGCTATATCTTTTATTAATATTTCTTGATCAAAAAGTAACGCACAAAAGTTCCAAAAATATGTGATTTAGAATAGGTCCTTGGAGAAAATTACAGAAAATGACCTAACATTTTTGTGTCAAAAGCTTTTAAAAAATTTTGTTTCAAGGGCGATATCTTTTGTTAATATTTCTTGAACAAAAAGTATCGCAAAAAGGCTTCAAAAATGTGTAATTTAGAATAGGTCCTTTTAGAAAATTACAGAAAATGACATAACATTTTTGTGTCAAAGGCTTTCAAAAAATTACGCTTCAAGGGCGATATTCTTTATTAATATTTCTAAATAAAAAAGTATCACACATTGTCAGAAAGTCTCCAAAAATGTGTGATTTAGAATGGTCCATGGAAAAATGCATGAATCGACTCTTGCAGCACCACCGATATTTGGTTGCAGTTGCAGGTGAGTATCCTATTTTTGTTAAACGTACGTTTCAGGGATAGCTGACAGTGTGTGACGGCTTCTCCAGCTTGATTAAACGCCTTGCAGACATATTTGGAGGCATCTTCTTCTGCAAACTTGTCGATCGTCAGGGAAAAGTTGCGTTCGTCCGTCTGCTCTTTCTTGAACTTCCATCCCTCTTCCAGCTCCGAGTCTCCCTTGAACCTGAAGTCGGATCGACGTTAAAGGCTGCAGAACAAGGCAATCTGCGAGCAATATTTCAAGGGCAATGAGTGTTCTCACCATTTCACTCCGGGCATGGGAAGCCCGTACACCTGAACTTCCAGTCGAACAGCATTATTCGGCTTGCATTTGGTGTCTTGAAGTCCTTTAATGAAGTGCGGGGCTTCGGCTGAAAGAAACCACGATTATAATAATGTTCTGCATGGTACAAAGTTAGTTTTTGTAAGCATTAGGTTTGACTTTCATACTCGTGACGTTGAGGTTGAATGGCAGCCTGGTAGTTCCAACGACGTTTTCAGCCTCGCAGGCGTATTCGCCACTCCTCTCGGGAGTCAAGTCCTTGAGGTGAAGCTTGTAAACGCCGTTAGTCGTGTCACTTTCGAACTTCACTTTGTCACTTTCGACGAGCGCTGCGGTGCCCTTCAGCCTGTTATTCAATAAATTACACAGCCAAGTTAACGACTGGCAAAAAAGTACACCTGCCAGTACTCTAGTAGAACCTCACTAACCATTTGAATGAGGGCTTCGGTTTTCCGATCACTTTGGTTTCGAAACTCACGGAGCTGCCGGGCATGGCTTTTTTGTCTTTTATTTCTTGAACGACCGGTGGGACTAAAAAGGAGACATGTGACAACATCAAAACCAAACTGCAAGATGACAAAAAAACTTTAAAAATCGATCCGTTTCTTACCTTGCACATCCAAATTTGCTTGAGATGATATTTCCCCATTGGAGTTTTTGGCTTTCACGGAGTATACTCCCACGTCTTCCGGTAAAACGTTTTTCACAGTTAAGCTGTGCGTTTGCTTGATGTTATTGGAGCTGATTATAATACGATCACTAGCCGTCAGTTCCTTGCCATCTTTGTACCAGTGTATTTCAGGCTCCGGATTTGCGAAGATCTTGGCCTCATAGTTGGCATGGTTTCCTTTTGTGGCAACAACGTCTTGCAACTTCTTCATCAAAACAGGCTCCAGAGCCTCGTTGGACGCTAAAACGAATGCCAACGAAAACATTACTGCAAAAACTCCCTGCAGCAAGATATTTCATATCTGCTATTTAATCTCGAAATACAAAATGAAAAGTTCACAGAATTTTGTTTTCTATGATAATGTGGTTATTCAGGGTTACAAGTTTGATCATGTTACCTTTCACTGTAAGTCGTCCTTCTTGAGAAGCTTCTCCGATTTTGTTCTTCAGCTCGATTTTAAACACTCCTGAGTCTTCTGTGATGGTATTAGCAATGTGAACCCGGTGAAACTTGCCGTCGTCTTCAAATAATATGCGGTCGATGTCGACCAAAAGTTCTCCATCTTTGTACCTTGACCACGTAAATATTTATTAGTGGATTTATCATATAAAGTGCTTCATAACATCTCACCCTCAAAGTTTCAATAAAATCTCTTTGAGCATCAACTTACCACTTCACCTCCGGAGGTGGAATTGCTGTGCCGATGGCCTCGATAACCGCTTCCATGCCGTTCCAGACAACTACGTCTTTGAGGTCGCATTCAAATCTCGGGTTTGCTGTTTGTGAAAACAAAATAGTTTTCATAAAAACAAGAAAAGTTTTGTTATGAGAAAATAAATTAATGCCAACACTTATCGAGTGTGGTACATACCTTAATTAACTAAAAAAGACATCAAATTTTAAAATAAAATCATGCAAAACTTAAAAGAATAGCAGTAGGAAACATGCAAAAACGGAATTTGTAGATGTTATGTGTAAATGACATGAATGCGAATGTATCGCAATACAGATATATGTATTTTTCCGACTAACGAACATTGTTATGAACATTGTTGAACCAAATATTAAGTATGCTGCATTGTCTTAGCGCGGATTAATAAACTTCCAACCATCGACGGCATGATTGACAAAAAAAGATAAAAGTAAAAAAAGAAATACATTAGTGAGATAATAATTGTCATCATATTAATCATCAAGCTCAACAGTAATTAATTGGCAGCTAAACGCATTAATAAATTAACATATTAACGGCCTCCAACAGTGCATTAAAGCTATCCTAGGCTCAATACCAGTATAACAAGAAATACCAATTCAAAATTTTGCCAGCAAAAGCACTAACAAAAATGATTTTGTGTGTGCTGAATTGTTTGTTAGATTGTTGGTATAGGGTTTAGGACCTCATCAATGGGCAGCTTGTCAAAATGTGAAATAATTAGTATTTTTTTAAAAACCACAAATGACGCCTCGGTATATATACCTAATGGCTCATCTGAATCTGTGTCTTTCTTCATAAACCTTGCATCTGAGATGGTCTTCTTATCTTCATTTTCGAACCCTTCTTCAAAGTCTTTCTTGCTTCGGTTTTCGGTCTTAACCTCGTCTTCCGCATCATCTCTTCTAGTATTATCTTCATCACCTTTTTCTTCTTTGGGCATTTTATCGTTTTGCTTTTCATCCTCAGCAGTGTGTTTCTTGTTTTTCAAGAGTTTTGCTTTCTTCACTGTTCCTTCCACATACTCGTCTTCGGTTTTTGGTCCATCAGCTTTCTCTTTTAACTGGAGTTCGTCATCCGCAGGTTTCTCGTTTTTCATGAGTTTCGCTTTCTTCACAGTTCCTTCCACATACTCGTCTTCGGTTTTTGGTCTATCATCTTTCTCTTTAAACTTGAGATCTTCATCAGCAGGTTTCTCGTTTTTCATGAGTTTTACTTTTCTCACCGTTCCTTCAACGTACTCGTCATTGGTCTCCGGTACATTACTTTTCCCTACCCGCTTGAGACCAAAGGACTCTTCGACTTCTTCCATTCTGCACTTTTCTCTTTCATCGGTGGTGACACTCGAGTTTTCCTCTTCCTCGTCATCGACAGATTCTCGGATCATTGGTTTCGTCCTGTCGTGATCCAGTAAAGAGTCTTCCACGTCAGAACCAACTTCCGTTATCTTGAACATTTCTTTGGAATCGCCATGCAGTCTTTCCGTAAGCGATTCTTTAGTTTTTTCTGAAGCGTTACAAAACATCTAGCTTACAACACAACAATTAAAACCTTCGTATTTCCGAAATGAGGTTTCCTCATCTTAAACCGCAACTATGTTTCGCACAAACTCGAGATCTCCAATCAAACTTACTGGATGTGGTTCCAAATTCGTTGGTGGTCGACTCCTCCACCACTGTTTCCGAATGTATTTCCGCGGTGCTTGATACATTGCCGCTTCCATCTTGGACGTATGAGCTCGATGATTTTTGGACGCTGGACACGGAATAGGATTCCTTTTTATAACTTATTCCGCTTTTCTTGCGGATTACAACCTGTTGGAAGTCTGCTGGTAACACGTTTGTGTGCGGACAAAGGAAAACAACAAAGGCACAAAGAGTAAACGATTACACAGGGCAAAGCACGAGGACAAAACTGGTAACAGTGTGCTTGTAATGACATCATATGTATAAAGCATTTCTGAATGTGTATTTAGGTGCAAGTGTTTTTGTATTAACTTACGTACCTTCGTTGCCGCTCTGGCTAATGTTTTCCTCGCCTTTTTCCTCAACGTCAATGTTTTCCTCATGATCCTTTTCTCTTTTTTTCACATCGTTTTTGACTGTGTCTTCATCATCATGTTTTACGTCTACAATTACAGACAATCACAAAAGAGGTACGGGATGGGAAACGTACAGCACAACAAGTTGGACAAGACGAAGGACATTGTGTGCCCAATATAAGTAAGATTGTGAGAAAACATTCGGTGCTTGAAATAATAAGATTATTTGCAGTAAACGTCTACATTCACTAGAAGAGGGTTGTCACATCAGGTGTCTTTGATTCTCTAGTTTAACCCATGCTGTAAAGTTCTAGTGTTAGGATTTAGTTGTGTGCTTTGGAAACATTTAAAAAACTATTCATTATTGTACGTTTTAAACCATTTATAATAAAATGTTTCATATCAAATTAATATGAAAGTTGCGTGTGACCCGAGTTTGGTATTTTTTCTGTGATATATTTGCGTGAAATGTATAAACAAAAACAACATAGTGAAAACTCAAGAAAGTTTTGAAGAAACAACTAATTGCATAAATGCATGCTTCAAACAACAAGACTTTGAACATGTGTTTTTTAAGTAGAGAGAAGATCCCATTAGTGCATGCAATTAGTGTACAAAATTAAAGTCACTTCCTCATTTCCCCATTGAATGTATTTTTGTACAAAGATAATGGAAGAAAATAAGAAAAAAACTTTGAATTAAAAAACATGCTAGAATTTGTTTCAAACTTTGTAACCCCAAGAAAAAGTAAAATCATGCGTGTTAAAGAACTGCAAAGGAAAGCAAAGCTGAGTTTGTACTCACTGTTGACCACGAGCCTGCTTATGGTGACCGCTTCTCCTTCAGTGTTGCTAGCTCTGCATTCGTACTTTCCCGCATGTTCCTCCGTCACTTTGGTGAGGGTGAGGCTGCAGCATCCACCAGCGTCCATCTTCGACACTTTGATGGTGGCCGAAACGTTCACCTCTTGATTATCCTTGAACCTACAAAAATCATTCATACAAATAAATGTGGAAACCTCGTTTTCAGAAGAATATTTATTGGGCGTCTTCAAACACGGTCCTAGGTGCAGTACGGTCAATTGCAAAAAATTTACAAAGATAGTGCTGCTTCTAAAAATGATTTTAACTACAGAGTTTAGGACGATGTTAAATTTAAAAAGAAATATATACCATTTTACGTTTGGCGTAGGATTGCCCGTTACTTTGACTGAGTAATTGACGTCATTCTGCTCCGTGATTTCGACGTCCTTCAATGTTTCGGTGAAATTCGGTTTTGCTAAAAACAAATATAATTCAGATATGTTTATACTGTACGCCTCGGAGTTTGAGCTCGAAAGTTTGATTAGAACAAGAACAAAACCTGTAGTGGATTTAAGTAAAAAAATGAGTTGAAAGACTTACTCAGGACGTTTACAGTTCCCTGCGTGCTGGCCTCTCCGTGGGCGTTCGAAATCTTACACGTGTATGAACCAGCGCACTCAGTATCCACCTTTTTGATGATCAGCACCCGAGTCTCTCCCTCTTGTGCGATTTTGTACTTTTTGCTCTTCTCGTCAATCTCCAATGACTCGATAAACCTAAAAAGAAAAGAAAATCAATGTTAATTATCTGATGATTAACATTTTGCAAGACTTTGCTTCTGTTATTACAATTTTGTTTAAAAAAATTTCAAAACTTGGGGAATGTACCATCTTATCTTTGGTTCTGGATGACCAGAAACTTTCACCTCCAAACGGAAATCAGATGCCCCTTCTTTGACATCCACGTTGGAGAGACCTTTGACATAAGCGGGAGGACCTGTAATCATGTGACAAATATCGAGATTATTAGTTTCAAATGAGTGATTCGTAGAGGTAGAACTACTCTCGATAACTTACTATTAACGATGAGATCGCCGTTGGAAGATGCAGATCCAAATTCGCTGCTGATGGACAGCGAGTATTTTCCAGCATCTTTTCTCGTGGACTTGTTTACGGTCAAGCTGTGGTTGCGGTCGTCTTTCTCGATTTTCAAGTGAGTCCCATCAGCTTTGATTTCCTCTCCATTAAACATCCTTAATTATAAAACAATTAATTTAAAGTCTTATTCCAGCTATAACATCAGAACCATTTGTGCATACAAAATGAAGATTAATACTATACTAACAAAGTCAAAAATAAATTCCATATGACTGCTTCAGAATTGCAAAAAAATAATTAGGATCTCATTTACCAAAAATGCTGAACTACTGAAAATTTCCTTAAATCTGACCTAAACTTATCTTATCAAATGCGAAAACAAAAAAAATACCATTTTATCTTTGGTTCTGGAGTGCCGGCAACTTTAGCTTCAAACTTGATCGTCTCGGATTCCTTGCATTCAATACTTTTTAACTCTTTCAAAAACTTTGGTGGATCTGCAGAAACAAAAATAGTTTACAAATTAAGTCTGCCTCGAATTTATTATCAATAACAAACATTTAGACATTTTAAGACATTATTTTAACCATAAAATTGTACAATTCATGCATTATTTTGTAAATTAAAAAAAAACATGGCAAGAATTCGATTCTTCATTCTTGTCACGTTTATTTATTTTAAAATAAATGCACGCAGGTTGCCAACAACAATTAAGTTCAAACAGCCACAACAACAACAACAAAACTTTTTTAAAGTAAACTTTCTCACCGCTAACGGTTAATGTTGCAAAATCCGATATTTTTCCGCTAGTATTATTGGCGACGCAAGAGTAGCTTCCTGCATCTTCTGGCACAACTTTCTTGATCTCCAGAAGCGATGCATCCTTCTTGGCGCTGATCTTGACGCGATCGTTACCCTTCACCACCTGACCATCCTTGTACCATGTGACCTCTGGGGTTGGCTGACCTTCGACCTCCACCTCGAACTTGGCTGGCTCGTCGGTCATCACAGCAATGTCTTTCAATTGCTTCTTGAATTTAGGAGGAGCTGGAAACCACCATTGATAAATTTTATGGATATAAAAAAAAAAAGAAAAAGAGAACGAAAGTTTTAAGGATAGTTGTTACCTTTGACCAGCAGATGTCCGGTGGTGGACACTTCTCCCAGATCATTTTTGGCTTTCACAGTGTATACTCCGGCATCACTGTACGTCACGTTCTTGATAATCAATGCCATGCTTTCGTCGTCTTCGTGAAGAAATTTAAACCGGCCTCCGGATTTCACTTCCTTTCCATCTTTAAGCCTGTTATACGAAATAAAAGCAACAGGGTCAATGTCAGTTCAGCCGTTCGAGCTCCACGAAGGTACCATCATTTTTTCTTAAAGTTACCAAGTCAATTTCGGTTTCGGATAACCGGTGACTTTCAAATCGAGCATGGCCGAAGCTCCTTCGCTGACCTCCGTGTCGGTCAAATCGCAAGATATCTTGGGGGCCTCAGGGTCGCGAAGCAACTGTTTCACTCCACCTGAAAAAAATGTGATATAATAATTTATTGTTATAAGCTAGTCAAATTGAAGTGAATTTATTTCATGTCAAAAATGGTCACCAACAGCATTGAGTTTTCAGAGTTAATATATTACCACCAGCTATACTTGAAATTAGAAAGTATCAATGCTATTGGTGACAATTTTTTACATAACTTATCTATCGCCTATAAGAAACCACCTTAACACATGGTTTTGGTGTGGCTTACCCTCGACGGAAAGCTCAGCGCTGCAGGAAATCCGTCCCTTGCTGGTGCTGGCCACACAAGTGTACAGGCCGACGTCTTCGGGAGTTACGTGCTGGAAAACCAGAGCCAGAGAATCCTCTTCGTCCTTAAACAGAACTTTGAAACGCTCGCAAGTTTCGATTTCCTGGCCGCCTTTGAACCTTGAAAAAGAGTTGAATAATACATGTTTTAAATGAACTCTTACGTCTCCTAATAATAGATGTGCACGTGGAGAATCGGTATCCATGTTTTACCATTTAAAATCTGGTTGCTCTCCCTTCTTATGTGTGCCATCGGCAGGCAGCGGGACCTCTTGAATACCAGGAAACAGATCTTTTTCGGCTGTAGGAACAGAAAATAAAAGCATGAGAGACCCTTAGGCTTCAAGCAAAGAGAAATGAACAACTAAAGGGCTTACATGACACTTTGACGAGGGCGGAAAAGCTATTATCTCCAATCGAGTTAGATGCGACGCAGGTGTATTTCCCCGCATCTTTTTTAGTGACGTGTCCGATGGCCAATTCATAAGTGCTTTGGTCCTCGGTGATGAATTTCACGCGGTCATCCTCTTTCAATGGACGGTCGTTTTTCAAACTAAAGAAATGAAGAAATGATCAAATGCTGAAGTCAAACATGTATTTTTAATTTTCCAAGGAAGTTCTAAAAAGTAAAGTTATGCGAAGGTTAAGTAAATAGAAGACCATATATCGGATGCGATAAATACATTCTTAAACGGGGCATCGGTATAACTATCGGTTAGAAAAAACAAGCATCCCAAGTAGCAATGGGAAACAAAAATGACATTTTTTCCAAAAACACGTCTCACGTCGAAAAAGAATTCATTTTTTAGTCATTTTACTGACTAAAAAATGACGAAAAAATGACAAAAAAATGACGTCATTTTACTGACCAAAAAATGACGAACTCAAAATGACCAAATAAAGACCAAAA
>JAQGAE010003448.1:0-14737 GCA_034696685.1 Julus scandinavius | reverse complement strand
GGTGAATATAAATTTTACATACTGTAGCTTAAAAGAAGATAAGCTTGAGCTGCAGTTTGGCATAAATTGCATAAGCTTGAGACCGAGTTGTTTGTCAAGTCCCAGATGCATACCACAGCTTAACAGAAAAATTGCCAAGATGAGCTCAAGACAGCGAAATATGATACTCAAGTTTTAGCTTAAGCTGTCGAGCAGCTGTGGTATGGGGGTTAGTGTTGGGGTAGAATCTTGAAGTAGGGCTCTGGACCCAAGAAGATACCATATGACAAACATTTTTTTGTGAGCGCTGCTACTTTATTTGTGAAGTGCTTGAAGTGACATAGAAAAAGAAGGGACAAAATAAACAAAAACAAGATGGAGGACCAGGCACGCACTGGTGCACCAGGAAAAATAATTTTCAAAAAAAGGAAGGTTTGATAACCACTAACTGACCGTGAACAGTTAGTAGGTGAGGGAAAATCGAAATGTACAGACACCATACTTTGCCATAGAGCTGCCCCATAAATGACCCCAACTTTCAATGGCTCTTTCGCTAGCCGGTCAAGAATCATGCTTATCCTCCCACAGAGCTCTTTGATGTATGGTTCCTGGTTCATACCGACTACTCCATTTTCCAGGTCATGTTGGATTTGTACGTCGAGGAAACGAGTTGTCGGGCTTAAGTTGGCAATTTCGTATATCTGTCTAAGTCGTATTCGTACTCTGTCAAGAGCTTATTGGTTCTTGGTAAAAACAAGAATATGTCTACATATACAGATATAAATGCCTCCTATCCATATCTGTACATGCATTCATACGATTCAAATGGAGTGAAATCTTGGCAGAAGAGCTCTTCGTGTAATGTGCCACACCAGCAGCACCCTAACTGGTCCATGTGGCTATGCAGCCAACCACCTAAGACAACCAATATCATGAGCATGAGTCACACAATGGTAAAGCTGATGATGGGATTGTACACTTCGGTAAAATCCCATCATTTTGGCTCAACAGATTGGCACAGTGCCTCACAATGGAACCTGATGCGTTCTGTTTACAGACATAGACCCATCTACAACCAAGTACATTCTGATTAGCACTGGGGCCTCAAGCCATCAAGATGTGTCCAATGAGTTTTACACCTCGTCGTATGTCTTGGGATTAATATCGACTTAATTTATTGATCCCATCTGTGTTGTCTCCTCTTCAGTCTCAGTCGCAAATTCGTCAGCAGTATCCAGAATTTTGTCGTCGTCATCCGTCTCAGTCATGGGTATGGGGCTAGAAAATTTGGTTTTGATATAATCCTCATGCGTATTTCTGGGGAAAAATTCGAAATCTGCTAGCTCGAATTCCAGCCCCCGCTTCCTGCATTGAGCTTAAATATCTTTCAAGGACTTGAGAAGAGTACCTTTGGTGTCAAAATAGACATCCACTTGAGTCCTCGTCTTCCTTGGGCCAGTATACGTCTCCAGCAGGTCTTTGGAACGGCTGTGGCCTGATACTGGACCTTAGGAGATGGTTTTAGTAGGACAGGTGCCCGACCCCCTACTGGTAAACTTAGCCCTTGCTTCGGGAGTTCCTTCATGGTGATCGGAGCTCTCGGACCCACTGCCAGAAAGGAATGCTGGCTGTCGATGTGTGGATCCAGCGATCTTCGTCTTGTCTATCCACACTTGACTGGACTTCCACATGGTATTTGCGCTAGGTTTTCAGACCTGACAGCCCCGTGTGGCACTGGCATATCCAGTCAAAATGCCCACCTGGGCAGTAGGATCCAGCTTGTCAATTCTCTGTTCCTTTAAGTTGAACCCAAACACCTTGCGGCCGAATCTGCACATATCAGAGACGATAGTGGTGTACCCGCGCAGTCTCTCATTTTGAGTCCTTTCCTATGATCTTCTGGAAATCCTGTTTTTCAAGTAACAAAAGTTATGAGGAATTCCGCCCAGAACCGTTTCCACAACCACAGTCACTCCTCATGACTCTAATGGCCTTGAGGCACTTTGGTTAAATCGTTCCGCCACCCTTTTCTGATGAGGAGAGGCAACATTGGTCGTAATGTGCTCTATCCCTTGAGTTTCAAAGACCTGGTCTGCAGCGGCTGAACAGAATATTCCCATTGTCCATTTAGTTGATTGACTCCTTGTCCAGTCTGTCTCTCCATTGAGGCAACGTACTTCTGAATGTACTCCAAAACCTGGCCCTTGGTCCTCATGGTGTAAGCGAAACACCACCTAGAGAAGTCGTTGATCTGGACTAGGTAGCATCTAGATCCCAACCCTGATTGAACTGGTAAGGACCCAATATGTCGGCGTGAATTAAGTCGAGTGGGCCCTTAGTCCGTACTGCATTAATTGTGGGAGCAGATGAACGATTCATCTTCCACTCCAGGCACATCTTACTTGATAGTGGGCCCAGTAAGCTTATTCATGCCACGGACAACACTTGACTGGGACATATGCTTGATAATGTCAGTGTCTGTGTGACACAGCCGATAATGCTACGTCTGGAGAGTTGTCTTGTCGGTTTAACCAGGAGTCGAAAACTTTGTCGTTGTCATTTTACTCTTAGTCGTCCGCTTGGGAGAAGTGTTGACAGAGAGTGTGGGTGTTTTGGTGGGTTTAGTAGGGGGTAGGCGGGAAAGTCCAGAAGTCTCTCATTTCCTCCCATATGTCTGGTCGTGGTGTCGCTACCGGGACTCGGCGAGTCACTTGTCCACGTCGCTAACCCTTCCTTGGCAATTTAGGAAATCAAGATCAAGTTGCGCTTCCATTGGGAGCGTACGCAACATCTCAGAAGGTGTTCATGATCACCTTAAAGGCCACCATGCCGGACATCACTATGTTCTTTTTGCCGACAAGCTGGATATTGCTGGTGTACCCCGCCATGTTGATGGGCTGACAGGGCACGTAGTCAGTGAACCAATTGCCGTCCTAGCAGAAGACCCCGGCACCAGAAGCCCAGATCCATTAATTCGACAGTGGAGTGGCCTGGTTGATCTCTGCCACATAATGAAGGTTGAAAGAGGACATTCATCCACAATCTGGGTGGCCTCCGCAACCTCCCCTTGTTGCCACTTGTTGTTGTCGGGGTCTAGTCCCCTGAGGAGCAGGTCACCGCATAGGCTGGGGCATTGCCAAAGGTGCACCAGTCGTTGTCCAACGATCCTCCCTGATGCCCTCGTTCGAGGAACAACCTACCTGCATGTGGCCTTTAACGCCACAAAGAAAACAGGTGTGGACAATCCGTTGTTCCCCAGTCGATGATGCTGGCCTGCCACGGGTGTTGGTGACAGGCTTTGAGGACGTCTTGGAGGAGAGGATATTGCTCCTCAGAACCGACTCGCTGGTTCCTGGTACCCCGACCTACTGAGCGAAGCAATCGCTCTGTGCCTCGGCGATCAGGGCATCCTTTACCTATTTGGGGGGAAAATCCTCGTCTGGCCATGTGTTGATCAATTTTACCTTGAGCGCGAAAGAAGTCGGTAATCCTCTCATCATTTGGAAGGTGAAGAGTGTTTCGGGCAATGGTACTTTGGTGTTTCGAATTTTGGATGCCATTTCCTTGACGCGGTGAGATATGCCTGTATGGATTCGTTTTGCCATGTCGTTTCCCGGGTTGAGGGTTCGTAGTTTTGACATATGTGATCCAGGACTTATGGCAATCTCGACTATCCTCATACCCCTGAAAAAAGAGTTGGGTGCAAGTGACCATTTACCAATAAGTAGATGATCAAATATGCCTTGTCGCATCAATCCTGGAATTTATCCTTCTCGGCTTGCGAGGCCGAGACTGATTCATTATTGTGATTCTGATCTCACGGTACCTGGTCGAGTAATTAAACTCGTCCTGGCATGTATCACATGCCAGGACGAGTTGATGGTAAAGTCTGTCTCCTCGTCCTGGTCCGTCATCCCTACAAATATTTCTTGGTGAGGTTAAACGATAAATTGAAAAAATTAGTGTTTCCCGTGCTTGCCATGCATTGGTCGGTGTGTTCGCTGTTGGCCGTCCGCGGTCCATTGCGGGCGGCCGGTCGAAGTTGGTATTTCGCATGCTTGCGGAGCACCGGGTCGATGCTTCCGTTGTTCTGTTCACATTCCGTTGCAGATGGCCAGCCGATGTTCGGGTTTCTTGTGCTTCTTTCCTAGCACGGCAACGACGAATTTGTGGTTGGCCATATACGGTCCGTTTGCAGGCGGCCTGCCGATATTCGGTTTTCCAATGCTCCCTAAGAACAGGACCGTTGCTTGTGATGTTAGCTATCCACGGTCCATTGCGGACAGCCGGCCGAAGTCTTCATTTCCCAAGCCTTCGGAGCACAGGGTCTGCCCATTCGATGTTGGCCGCCGCCTAGTGTTGCGGGCAACAGGCATCGTCTACTTTTTCCGTGTTCCCTAAGCACAGGAACTCTTTCCCTCCTACAATCCAGCCCCCATAGGACTTCTTTAAATCAACTCACATCCTAGACCCTGCTTATTTGTTTATTCTTCGCAAATGGAACCCACCGCTTAACAACTTAGACATACTACAACGACTAGCGCATATAAGTCGAAAAATTCACAAAATTATATGTAAATTACTGCAATCAAACAAAACAAACATATTTTACACACAACTATTCATATCAAGCAATGTGGGATTATGTCGCTGGCCTTGCGGCTGGGGTCTCCTGAATGGTGGCTGTGGCCGGGGCCGGAGCCACTGGCTCCATCCACCGGCTGTTCACGTTTGTGGCGGCGGTCTAGGAACAAAATTCACTAGCTACAGTCGGTGCTTTGACGCTCCTGGGTGGTGGGCCAGTTGCGAGGGCTTTACACGTCAAGTATAACCTGCCATGACATCCGAACATTATTAAGATCTAACTGCGCTCCCATATAAGTCGCAAAACACTGGCACATGCTTGCCTTTCTAAACAAACTTATACACAAATCCAGCTGCTCTTATCAGTTACAACCATCTTCTCTTCTCATTAAGCCACTGCTATGTTTAAAATTTTAGCAATACACTGTATCCATTGGTGGCATTTTCCCCTAACAAGGAGGGAATAAATACTAATGAAAAAAAAATAATAAACCCATCTAAACTAAAAAAACCCTTTAATCAAATAAAAATCTCTAAACTAATAAACCTCTCTAATTTAATAAACCCCTCTGAAATAATAAACCCCTCCAATCTAATAAATCCTTCTAAACTAATAAACCCCTTTAAACTAATCTAAACTAATAAACCCCTTTAAACTAATCTAAACTGATAAACCCATTTAATAAAAAAAACTCTAACCACATTCACATCCTATAATTTTAATTAATATGAGCATTTATAATCTTAATGGCAATAAAGTCTCAGTATTAGATAACCATAACTTCCGTTTCTAATGATTCACTTCCAAGTAGTATGGGTGGCCGAGTGGGTAATAGTTTTAGGGTTAGCCACACATTTCAAATTGTTCAGGAGAGTGATTTTTAAGGTTTAAAAAATTCTATAATTTTTAAGGATGATCCAATTAACAAATGTTTATGATATCATAATATTTAAACATACTAGACACCCCTTCCAACATTCAGAAGTCAATCTAATCCTTAGAAATATTTATTACAATTTTTTATTTAATACAATACCAAGATTTTTTGTGGTTTATCATTATTTTGCCCAAAAATAATTTGCCAAATGTTTTTTATAGATAGAACCAAATTGTAAAAAAACTAAAGTACAATGCACAAATACTGCAAAATTAGGTTTTACTTTTACTGTTTAATAATCATTTTTAAAAAATTTGTGCACTATATTATGATCTCGACATGATCATAAACTTTTCTGGCAAGACACATGATAAACCACATTTAATAATAAAATGAACTGCACATGACTAAGACACTATATTTTTGAATGGATCTTGCACAAAATACCAACAGGAAAGACGATAACCAGTTTTAATAGAGTATTGCATAGTTGCAGCTTATGTTAAAAATCTTAAATGCTTTTTAATGATAATTTTTGCCTGAATGATTTTTAGTAAACTGAAACTGCAAGAATATGATAAGCTACAAATTATTTTATTTATAACTTTGTAAGGTCCCGCTCCACGGACCCTGAACGCAGGAAACACACATGGCTACGACAGTAGATTTCCAACCGTTTATTAACTCAAAACAGAACTCCACGTTGAACAATATTGCTTACCAACTCATGGGACTTACAACATACAGCTTAACAGCACAGATTCGCATAATGAACAGCACAGACGCTGACCAACCAGGTCAGGCCCCAAATCTCCAACTCCCTTCCTGCTGGCCCAAACACCCTTTTATACACTAGATTCCCCTAGTGGCGAACTGGGCAGCAGGAATGCAGTTCTTCCGGAACATTCGCCCAGATTGCGCAATCCCAATCACCCGCGCACATTACAACATTCCAATGCAACCGCCACATACCACACATAACGAGCCCAGTCCCGCCATACGCGGGACTTACCCCCAGGGGATCATCACACCCCTCCCCTAACACTTTACCACTCCGTGGGCAATTTTAAACATCACATATTCACGGTGCAAAGCCCCCGTTCCAGAATAGGCGAAACATCACAAAGCACAATCTCAACCATAACGTATTCACGGTGCAAAGCCCCCGTTCCAGAATAGACGAACCATGAAAAAGCACAACCCCAAAAATCACGTATTCACGGTGCAAAGCCCCCGTTTCAAAATAGTCAAACCATCACAAAATACAACCCCACACTAACCGCTGCTAGGTCCAAGCGTCCTGCTGACAACACGCCACAACGCTGATTGCCCCTATCCGAATGGTCTTCCGCCATAACGCGCCAGCACGACAGACTTGGCTATGGTCTGCCGGAACGTCGGGGTGGCCCTTTGACCGCCAAAGCCCAACTGGACCGGTAGTATCCAGCGTCAATAACACGTCGCCACAGAAGCAGGCCTCAGACCGGGACGCAGACTCAAAGAAAACATGCCGATGCATAGAAAGTTGCTGCGTTGGCGATTCCGACAGACCAGTGAGAGTCATGAGGTATATACCAGGCATTGCCAATAGGCATCCCTCCATTTGCAGAAGACGATGTCCACCAGCAATTCACAACCCTCCCCTCGATGATGCAATCTGCCTGGGCCAAAAGCTGAGTGGAGGATCCCCCCACCCCCGCAACGTTAACAGCCCCCGGGTGGGAGGATCCAGCATCGCAAAACATCCATCAATTACCATGGCTAGGACCCGGTAGTTTGTCCAGTGCACCGGAACCAGTCCGCAAATTCACCATCATGTTAGGACGGGTTCCCATACCCTCCTCTTGTACACTTGCATCTACCCTATTTTGCCCAAAAGTCCCGGTACGTGTCCGCATCCCTTTTGCTCTGCCACGTCAATTCATAGCAAGTTTGTATACGGGGTAAGCCAAAAACGTTAGATGAAAAAGAGCTCCTCCACCATGTAAGGTCCTAACGTCCATTCGTCCACTGATGGTCATTAGAGACGATCCAAAACTCAAAAACCGGGATACGCAGAATGAAACTGCTCCTCCACCATGTAAGGTCCTGCTCCACGGAACCATCCCCTGAACACAGGAAACACACCTGGCCATGACGGTAGATGTCCAACTCTTTAATAACTCAAAACAGAACTCAACGTTGATTAATATTTCCCACCAACTCATGGAACTTACAACATACAGCTTAACAGCACAGATTCGCATAATGAACAACACAGAGGCTGACCAACCAGGTCAGGCCCCAAATCTCCAACTCCCTTCCTGCTGGCCCAAACACCCTTTTATACACTAGATTCCCCTAGTGGCGAACTGGGCAGCAGGAATGCAGTTCTTCCGGAACATTTGCCCCGATTGCGCAATCCCAATTACCCTCGCACATTACAACATTCCCACACAACCGCCACATACCACACATAACGAGCCCAGTCCTGCCATACGCGGGACTGACCCCCAGGAGATCATCACACGCAAAACAAGTATTTAGGATCGTCCTTAGCGTAATAAACAGCTATAATATATATATTTGCTTATAAGCTAAAATAAACTTAAAATTTGATTTATATTTGATTTATCTTGGGAAAATCTATACTAGCTACTTTCCTTCACAAGATGTCTCCATTGATACTTCTCCACTTTATTATCTAGATATTGTGTCCCCTCTTCACACGTCTTTTTTACTTTTAGGGGCCTAGTATCAATGTTGCTTTTCCTAATATAAACCATAACAAGCGTTGAACAAGTATAAAACTCTGTTGCTATAGCTTGATGCTATAGTAACAAAAAATAAAACTTAAAGAAATTCGTGATTTGGAGAGGTTGGCAAGGATGCCATCAGTTACTTTCAATATAATTAAGGTAACCAAAAACATACTTATTTTTAAATCAGGCCCTAATATCCTAGGTATAAATAAGGCTTAAATTATGCCCTAATATCATAAGCCAAAGGCTTAAATTAGGCCCTAATATCGTAAACCTAAATATATTAAGGGACACTGCAGAAAGTGTAAGAATTAAAAAGGTGAATTATAACCATCACCCGGTCTTGGGTGACAAGTCTGTCCACCCTTCTTTTATTTATGACAGGCAGTCATGCTTAACTGCAAGTGTTAACGATGCACATGACACTGGGGTCTAACCTATAACCCTAAAGGAACACGGCAAAAAAACATTTCCTTGTTTTTTCTGCAAAGTACAAGGTAACGACAGGTTCCCCTGGTTACCAACACCACATAGGCGGTAACAAGACTCCAAGGACAAAGATACTTACCACGGATTTATGTTGGCCATCCAGACCCTCACAAAGACGGTGATTGGACAATGGAACAATTTGGAGGTGATCTACAGACAACAAAAAGAGAGAGCGCTGAAAGAAAAAGGAGAGAAGAACTTGTTATCCAGAAAAATAGGGATCAATCCTGACTATACCAAATTATTTTTGTATTCTATGGGACTAAGTCTCCAGTGAAACTGAGATACCAAAGTAGATATCCCTGGGCTTATAAGTCCAGAAATTTTAAACATGCTGGTGTAAAATTTACCTTGTGTTTGTCTATCTGTTTTCACAGATTGATCATTCTGTCCTGCAAATAAAGGAAAACCTACATCTTAAATTCACTTGTCTCAGACTTCCGATTGTCATATTCAGGCCTGTTCGAAATTGAAAAGGGGCAACTTAAAATCATCTTTAAGAGTGCACAAGATTGGGACCTAAGGATCAGGTAATCATTCTGGGATGACAGATGGGTCTAGGGAAATTATTGATGAGTCTCCAATAATTTCGGATGTGAGGAAACTATTCCTTAACTTGTATTAAGCTGGAAAGTCCAGGGTCAGTGCTGTCCCACCACAAAGAGTCCAGTAGATCGGAGATCAGGTCCTGGGTGATTGGTGATTCTCACAATTAGCGCCCAACATGGGGCAACGAAACAGTTCCCATTAATCCAGATTCGTGGAGAATTGGATTTCACCTCCACAAGGATCGAAAATTCACATCCTTAGCAGCAAACTGTTGTCCATACGAATAACTTTTATCTGTAGTTGAAATCAAAAAAGCGTGAGTTCGGTAAGTCAGATTTCTGAGCTCTTGCTTACCCTGCTTGATCTTCCTGTCTATACTGCACATTCGGCAAGTCAGACATTATGACTGTTTCTTGCCAACTTTACTAATCTATCCTAACTACACCTTGTACAGTGTGGCATGCGGAATTTCGCTAGCCTGCAGTAGGGCACCTGATATGGGTTGTTCTTGTGCGCAGACTGGCACGTGTGTGCCAGGGATAGGCACAGTGTCACACACATACATTTTTGGCTCTGATACCAATTCAGGAGCCAGTCATCTGCAAGAAACTAGGAAACAGTTTGTTTTGGTAGGATTTGATGATGTGTTAGATCCAGATTACCAATACTTCATAATTCTAGATTTTAAACACTGATACTCCGTCATCATCACTGATCTTTTCATAGCCACCGTACAATTGTTGAAAACTATTTAGTCTGACCTGAGTGCAATGGATTACAGTGGAACCGGTGTAGAAAATCCCCTTCCTGGGTTGGTTAATGGTGAAACACCACAAATTCAAACAACTCTTGAGGAAGAACAATGACTGATTAGCGCGGCTCACCTAAGTCTTGGGTCAATGCTCCAGAAAATGCAGAACAATTTTCAACATAGTCTTACCGAGTCCGCTAATCAGTACGCGAGGACTATACTTTAATACCAGCAGGCCAACATAGCCTTAACCGGCGCAATCGAGCAGTTGCAATATAAATCCCCCCTGAATCCCCGACTGCATTAAACCGAGAAAGTACTTACTTGGCAGTGGTGGGTTCAGACGTAGACCCACCAACTACTCCCATCCAAGCACAAAACCCAGTGTACCTCAAGGATCCAGTAGGTACTCCTCACCCAACAGCAGAAGGTGTACCAAGATTTCAATTGCCCTCGCTGGTCCCGACTGATAGCCCTTCCGAGGGTCCTCTGGTCCCTCTCCCTCAGAAGACGAACCTTAACACCGTAGATTTGGTCCAAATAGAGAGCGCGGCCTTGAAAGAGCCATGGGCTTGATGGGTAACACGGACAAGTTTGGGGGGCAAGGATGAATGTGAAGTGTGGCTTGCTCTAGTAGAAAATCTCATGACAGACTTAGAAATTGCTGAAAAGGATTTCTTTCTATTGGTGAGGCATCTACTACAAGGGGAACCCAGAGTATGGTGGCATTCTAGGATTAAGAGCTTACGCACCTGGAAGGCAGTTCACCAAGCCATTGAACACCGATACGGCAATCCCAAAAATGATTTTGTCCTCTGGCCACGCATCCTACAGGGTTGTCAGAGATACGGACAGAGTCTCACCGATTACGTATCCCTGATTTTAGATGTGTTTGAAGACCTAGAGAAGAAGGTCTCTGAAAAGACACAGATGAATGTCATCTACAGTGGCTTTCATCCAAAGATGAAGGGTCAGATGAACCCAAGCAAGTATGCTTGTTTGAAAGATATGGTAACAGCTTTATAGCAAAAAAAACAAAAGTTGATTAATGAGAATCAATGTTGATTGAAAGATCCCGCCAATGGGTTGGGCACCCATGTTAACGTGACTGGTGCGATCCCCAGAGACAAATCAACCAAAGCATCTAACCCTCATCAGACATCTATCCCTCTCGATCAGCGGAAGAACACAGATAAGGGACCTAGTAACCGGGCCCACAATAAATCCTATCGCCCGTTCCAGCGACAGGATCGCTCCAGTTCAAAAAGCGAACCGACGCCAAAGGTGTCCGAGACTTGAACAGAGACCCCTTGAAAAACCAGTGGGAGTGCTTAAATCACAGGAAGTGGATATTTCATTTCAGCTATCCACCAATAAGGAAGCTATTTCCGAACCAGCCAATCACAAGGTTGCAGACGGAACTGAAGATGCAGTCCTGCAGTCACGTGACATTCCTTCACCTATGTCCATGGCCCCTGAGCGGACATCTAAGAAGCAGCAGGAAGCAGTCATTCTGTTTTCCTCGGAGACACTCGCGCCATCTAGTGGCGATCTTCCACAACCTCATGGTGCTGCCGTTGCAAAGATAAACGAGGTCAATGAGGTCACAGGGTGTTCACGCCTCGCCTTCCCCGATACCGGGTGGACGTTCATGTTCCACTAAGAAATACTCAGTGTTACGCCAACGGTTTCCAGATGTCAAAGTACTTCCAAGGTCATCAGAAGGAACCTCTCACTGCACTTCCAGGGATCGTCGGATTCCCATACTTTCCCAATTTCGTTCCTTCAAGGAAGAAAGGGCTGCGATACAACAAGCCAAACTCAAAGCGGCTCTACAGGCTTTCGCCACTTATGTTTACAAATTTGCTCAAACGGAGCTCCGGGATGGCCCTTTCTCTTCTTGTTTCGGCCCCTATAAGCCCCCTTCACATCTACAGGACACTCTGGTCGAGGCTGCCACTCCTCACATACAGCTTACCCCTGGGTATCACATAAGCTACCCCCAGGCAGGCATTGACATGATCCACATTGGTCTTTGGTAACACCAGCTCGTGATCAGGCCTCTAATGTCATGGCGAAGCCCCATATGCGCAGTCAGGGCACTGACCCTCTTTATTTACCTAATTTCCGGATCGTGGTATGAGTCCTGGTCCAGCATCATCCACACCTGGACGCATTTCTACCGGGGCCATTCCTAAACGTTCCATTCCTCCACCACGTTTCTTTCGTAGCCACGTCCCGGCACGTCCAGTGTTGAAGGTCCCGCCGAGGTCTCGAGCCCCGACCAGCACGAGTGCGTCCTCCACCCAGTAAACCCGTGGCCATCCGATATCCCATCGCGGCAATCCTCCGCCAGCAGAATTCCAGGCAAGGGCAAGGAACCCTTATCGATTTTGGCATCTGTCGTCGGATGACAATGCTAGTCGTCAGGGAGGGCGGCGTAATCAATAAGGCTCACGTCCCCTTTTAGCTGTTTGCGTCACTTGACCTTCTTTGTTTTAGCATCCATGACGTTTTGTTTTTATTTTTATTCATTTCTTGGTGCTTTACTTACCATTACTTCAGTGCATTTTCTTACCCCTGTTGCATTTGTGTATGGTATTTCGTTTTATGTTGCTTACCACCCAGCCTCTATTTTGGCCATTTTTGTCATGTTTACCCAGTTTTTCTTGCATTGGCATTCATTTATTGATTGTAATTAAGCTCATTTATTGTTCAATTTGTAACAAATAATACACATTTTAACTCATTTAGTCGCATTTCATTTGCTTTTTGCTTGAACCGAGTGAGGGTGTTCCATCCTCATGTTAGCAGATGTCAGATTTCTGTCATTTTCAGTTGCCGCATCCATTGGTACTGAAATTTTGTCCCCTTTTCGTAAAAAGCGTGCTGGAATTTGGGGGGCTTTTGAGGGACACTGCAAGAAGTGTAGGAATAAAAAAGGTGAATTATAACCCTCACCCGGTCTTGGGTGACAAGTCTGTCCACTTATCTTTTATTTATGACAGGCAGTCATGCTTAACTGCAAGCATTAGCGACGCACATGACACTGGGGTCTAACCTATAACACCAAAGGAATGCAGCGCAAAAAACGTCTCCTTGTTTTTTAAGCGAAGTACGAGGTAACCGCGGGTTCCCACGGTTACCAACACCACATAGGCGGTAACAAGACTCCAAGGAAGTAGATACTTACCACGGATTTTCGTTGGCCATCCGGACCCTCGCTAAGACGGTGATTGGACAACGGAACAACTGGGAGGTGATCTACGGGCAACCAAAAAAGAGCACTAAAAGAAAAAGGAGAGAATAATTATCCAGAAAAATAGGGATCAATCCTGGCTATACCAAATTATTTGTGTATTCTGTGCTACTAAGTCTCCAGTAAAACTGAGATACCAAAGTGGTATCCCTGGGCTTATGAGTCCAGCAATTTTGAACATGCTGGTGTAAAATTTACCTTGTGTTTGTCTATCTGTTTTCACTTAGTGATTATTCTGTCCTGCAAAATAAAGGAAAACCTACATCTTAAATTCACTTATCTCCGACTTCCGTTTGTCATATTCAGGCCTGTTCGAAAACGAAAAGGGGCAACTTAAAATCATCTTTAAGAGTGCACAAGATTGGGACCTAAGGATCAGGTAATCATTCTAAGATGACAGATGGGTCTAGGGAAATTACTGATGACTCTCCAATAATTTCTGATGTGAAGGGACTATTCCTTACCTTGTATTAAGCTGGAAAGTCCAGGAACAGTGCTGTCCCACCACAGAGAGTCCAGTAGATCGGAAATCATGTCCTGGAGGATTTGTGATTTGCACAGTATTACTATTACATGGAGGGGTGCTACAAACATGCAGGGGAAGATTTAATAAGGATACACTCTCGCTAAATGTTGGAGAGGGTGGGGAGTACTTTTCTTTTTTTTTTTAAATCAGCATCCACACTTTAATTTAGTCCTAAAGACATCATTTTTTAGTCCCAAAGACATCTTTTGGTCAAGAAAACATCAGTTTTTAGTCCAAAAGACATCATTTTATTTCAAAACTGTCATTTAAATGGCGAACTTTGCTACTTGGGGACTTGCTCAGCATTTTCTGCTTATGGTATGCCACTTCATAGTGGACCAAATTTCATCCATGTGTTGGATTCAGAAACAACATCTTTAGCACATCTATCAAACTGCATAACGACTTAGCTTAGACCCTAACAATCCTGGAGAATCAAAACCACACGTACTTAGACCGTGAACGTACTGCCAAACAATGGGGCTTGGGTCATAATGACCCTAAACAAACAAACACCCTAACCGTTGTAGCAGGGTGAGCATGTGCAAGAGATAAGGTACAGGTGGGGTGCAAGAAGACAAGTATTTCATGTCGTTTTTAACTCACAATACAACACTTCTTTTCCCAGCAAAGCAGAAACTTTACAAACTGTAAAAGCACAACTTTTCTGTATGCCTAACTATAGCTCACAGTGATGCTTTCTTAGCACTTGTTGTCTTAAAGGACTATGGACTTAGTCCCATATTAAAATAAACCCTGACTGTTAAGAACCTTGAGGGCCCAAACTCTTAGTTCTAATAACTAAATATAGCTAATGTCTGATGCTTACAATGAGAACCACCAAGCAGGGAGAGCTGGTGGACCTTAATGGCTGATTCCCACTAAACGAAAGTAGCGCACAATAAACCATCAACAATCATTCGCGCATTCCGGATGAAATTGTGTGCCGATTCACACTTGACGCACCTCACGAAAGCAGGA
>JAQGAE010003447.1:0-14738 GCA_034696685.1 Julus scandinavius | reverse complement strand
AGGTGTAATATTGTACGAGAAATCACTTAACAAAATTTTTAGCAATTTCCATTAAGTCGCATTTAAACGCGCATATACACCTCTTTCAATGTGTTTTCGTCAGGAATCATCAGTAGGTAAGTGGTATAGGTATTGAGCTGGAAACGCTTGGAACATAGGTTAGATCCCTGCTGAGTGACGTTTTTTAACGTAATTAATGGGACCTTCAGCAGTAGGACCATTAAATTACAACAATTGGAGTTTCAATGGTTGCACTGAAATATTGAATGGTCCAAATTACAAACACCCTTCGAAATAATAATTGGATAAATGGTTCTGTTTTTTTAAATCCAATTGTTTCTTTCACCAGGGTAAAGCCTATTAAGCTTAATTAAGCCTAAATAAGCTAACTTAAGCAGGGCCCTGTAGCATTCCAAGATGCCTAGGGCCGGCCAAAAAGGGGCGCTAGCTTAAATCATTGCTATTTAAGCCTAAATAAGCTAGCTTCATCACGGCCCTATAGCTTTCAAAAATGCATAGGGTCCAACATAAAGCGGCGCCCTAGGCATTTTTCAAAGCTATAGGGCCTTGTTCATTCCCTCAACCTAAATCGGCTAATTATACCCAAATTTAGATCAATGTGATTTATGCTTATTTTTATTGGAAAAATGGCAGAAATCCACGTCTGTATAACATGTCAATAATTGGGGCAAATAAAGTCAATTGTTCCTTAATCAGGCACTAATATCATAGGCCTGAAAAGTCTTAAATTAGGCCCTAATAGTTTAGGCCTAAATAAGGTTTGAAAATGTAGGTCACTACATTTTTAGCTTAAAATCTGCTGAAAGTGTCCATATTATATACGTTTTATGAGAATTAATGTTTAGGTAATGATCGATGCATATTATGATTTGATTATTGCTAAAATATATTAATCTAACTAAATAAACAAGTTAGATGAATATATTCTGTGAATTGTAATGTTAATTACGATTTTTTTGCAAATATACACCATAGGACCATGCTGCACAATATGGGTATATACCTACAAGTTGAACTAGTATGAAATTATGTTGCTATGGCTTGATGCTATGGCAACACAAAATAATGATGAATTCACTCTTGATTCGAATTTTAAGTATAACAAATCAAGTTTATTTAAGTTAACATTACATTTGAGTCACAAACTATATTGTAGCACATGCACTCTGCTGGGCTCTCTTATTGCAACTGAGGAAAGACAAAAGGCAAAGGACCCTTCTAAAAGAAGGGGACACACACGGCTAGGGGCTATCATTAGCACTCTCCCCTAACGTACCCAAAATAGATCAGGCATGTCACCGCGAGGGTCCCTAGATACAGGGTGGAGGTGCACCTCTGATGCCAACACCCCTTCTCGACAACTACCCTGTCTCTGTATCCTTGTTGTTGTGGTGCATCTTCAGGCCACGAAGTCCCAACTGACTGCAGCAACGTTAAAATGGTTCTTATTTCAATGGTTTTGTAAAGATATCTGCAGCCATCTCGTTGGTGGGACAATAGCGCACATCAATGATGCCTGTCTCTCGTAGCTCTCTCTGATGGTGATGCCTCACGTCTATGTTTCGTTCGGGCACCCGAACGGTCAGACTCAATCAATCGGATGCACCCTTGATTGTCTTCATTGACAATAATTGCACCCTCGGCTGGAAGTCCCATATCTGCCAGGAGCTGTCTTAGCCACAGCAATTCCTTGCAGGCATGAGATGCTGCCACATACTCTGCCTCCGTTAAGGAGAGGGCCACGACGGTCTGTTTACGACTGGATCAGGCCACGGCGCTTTCCCCCAGCAGAAAAACATACCCGCTTGTTGACTTCCGGTCAACTCGATCTCCAGCCCAGTCGGCGTCCACATGCCGCTGAGCACTGTCTTGGTATCTGCTGCAAACTCCAGTTTCTGGTCAATCGTTGTGGCCAGGTATCTCATTACAAGCACTGTGGCTTTCCAGTCACATTCTGTCGGTGCTTCCACTTTCCTGCAGAGGTAGCCTACCGCTGCGGCCACATCCGGCCGGGAAACGGTGGCAATGTATAAAAGGGAGCCGATCGCCTGCCGGTAGAGTGTTATTTTTGCAGAAACGGGCTTTCATCAGCGTTGATGGAGGGGAAACCTGTTTCCATTGGGGTGGCCACGGGTTTCAGCTCAAGCTCTTCCAGCATCTGGGCAATCTTTGTGCGCTGATGAAGTTGGAAGGAGCCATCAGTGTCTCGATCAATCTGTATCCCAAGGTAGTGGCGGACGTTTCCGAGGTCCTTCATGGTGAAGAAACGTTTCAGTTGCCGTCCCACTCTAGCAATGATACTCTCGGTAGCGCCTGCAACCAGGAGGTCATCTACATAGAGCAGCACATATGTTGTACCACCCTTCTCGGCCCTTGAAAAAAGGCAAGGATCCGCTCCGCTGGGCTTGAAATTTAGCTTAGCGAGTGCCGTGGTAGCCGTCCGGTTCCACGCACGCGCCGATTGTTTCAAACCGTAAAGACTTTTGCGAAGTCGTAACACCTTTTGCTCTTGGCCGGTCACTATGTAACCGGCGGGTTTCTCCACATAGAGCTCCTCTTCGATGTCCCAATTTAGGTACGCGCACTTAACGTCTAAATGTCATACGTGTAACTTCTTGGCTGCAGCTACAGCCAGAAGTGCGGACAGTCTGATGTTTCACGACAGGGGCATACGTCTCGTCGTAATCCAACCCAAACTTTTGTGTGAACCCGCGTGCCACAAGTTGGGCCTTATAGTTGTGGATGCGCCCTTCGCTGTCTAGCTTCTCTTTAAAAACCTATTTTGACGGTCAGTTAGTTCCCATACCTTGTGTTTCTGTAGTGAAGCCATTTCCTCATTTGCGGCGATCTGCCATCGCTCTCGTTTCACCGTCGGACGAGCGAGCATTTCCTCCCAGGAAGACGGTTCTCTTGACGGTACTGTATAGACCTTTAGGCCGTAGTGAGCAGGTGAGACTTCCTTGTTGGTGCGTGTTGACACCCTCTGCTCAGGTTGCGGTGGTAAACTGGACGACGTTGTTTGTTGCTCCGCTCTCTCCGGAATTTTGTCCGCTCGGCTCTCCGGAATTTCGTCTGTTCGGCTCTCTGGCGATGGACTTTCACTCTCTCTGCTTCCGGAGGCGCAGTGGACGACTCTTAACGGTTTTGGGTTTTCCCTGCTGTAGGGAACATCATCTCCAAAATCTGACTCGTTGTTTTCGTCGTAGAACTTCATTAGCTCCCCATCTGGCGAAGCCGGAACTATCTAGACGGGATTTCAGCCAGCCGTTTTCAAAATTTGTACCGATCTCGCCTTTCATATCTCGTCCATCTCGGGGTTGAGAATCCGGTAGGCTTTGGTCACATCGTCGTAACCAACCAAGACTCCAATATCAACCTTGTCGTCGAGTTTGTTGCGTTTCTCCTTTGGTACAAGAGAGAAAACTTTCGATCCAAAGATCCGCACATGGCTGAGTCGGGGCTTAGTCCCCACAAATAGTTCATGCGGCGTCTTTGCTATGGCGCGGCTAGGGAGTCGATTCTGCAAGTAAGTGGAAGTGTTAATCGTTTCCCCCCAAAATCGTTTACTTAGTCCTGCATCGGCAAGCATCGTCCTTGTCATTTCAACTAGAGAACGGTTCTTTCTCTCCGCAACGCCATTCTGTTGCGGAGTGTAGGGGACAGTCAGTTGGTGCTTGATTCCCTTCTCACTCGGGAAGGTCTCAAGCTCACTGCTCAAATACTCGCCACCGTTGTCGGAACGCAGTACCTTCGGTAATCTTCCAAAACGATTTGACATGGTGGCCACGTACTGCTTAATTTTCGCTTTCACTTCACTCTTGTTTGTTATTAGGAAAGAAATACAAAAACGAGAGTAATCATCAATTAGACACAGGATGTAGAGGTTGCCGCTGGGAGTCGCTGGCGAGAATGGACCACACACGTCCGTGTGGACCAGGTGTAGTTGCTGCTTGGCTTTGTTGCTCATGGTTGGAAATGGAGCCGCCGCCATCTTGCACACAACACAGTGTTCACAAGTGAAATGCTCGTTGTCACCTGGTGCAATGTTTAAACCTTTCTCGGTGAGCTCCTCTCGGCACAACCGTCATATGGCCACCATGTCGCGGTGGCCAAGTTTTCTGTGAAAAGTATTCATGGTGGCCTTCTCGGCGGCCGCCGTGTTGACAGCATGTTGATTTGGTGCTACTTTTAGCACATACAGGTCGGTGCTTTTTCGGCAAGCGATTAACTTCACTTCTTCATTAAGCAGTCCGACGCACTCCTCTCCTTGAAAATGCACCTGCATTCCGCAAGTGGTGATCTGGGCTACGGACAGTAGCCCTTGGCCAAACGACGGTACGAACAATACATTGTTGACGGTTAATTCAGTGATGGTCCCGTCTGGAGCACGACATCGCAGAATACCAGAACCGATTCCCTCAGCTTGGATGAAGCGCGCGTCTGCCACCTTGACAGATTGCGTGGTTTCCCTCAGCTCTGTGAAGAAATTTTGGTCCCCGGTCAGCGAACAGGTGGCACCCGAATCGATGATCCACTGTGACCGCACCACAGTGCTGTCGCTGCGTCTTGCTGCGCAAGTGATGTGCTCTTTGATGACATCGTTATTGTCCACCACCATGGCGATGGCACCGCTCGACACTAACTTCGCGCTTGTGGTGTCCTCCCCTTTTTGTTTTGTCAGCCATTCCTTGTGTGCGTGGCAGTCAGCTTTGTAGTGACCTGGTCGGTCACAGAAGATACAGGTCCTCGGATTTTAACCTTGGGTTTGTTCTCGACCTACCCCTCGATTGCGCCCTTGACCATGTGCGTTACCTTTTCCTCGGTTCGTCCTTTTGCTGTTCAAGGTGTGTTCGGCAGCCATCGCCACCTTCGATGTTGTTTTTCCGGCGCACATTTCCTCCTCACGCCAAGCAGTGTCCAGCATGCGCGTGCGCAAGAACTTCAACGTCAGAAGTGCTGGATCCGTTCCATCCATGGTCTGGAGAAATGGTGTGTACTTTGGACGTGGCAAAGACATCAATATTGCACTTACCGTTAACCCCTCAGGGTAAAGTAGTGCCTGCAGACCGGTCCGGTCCATCTCGGCACGTAGTGCCACCATCCGATCAAAATGTTCCTTCATGGAACCAGATTTGTACTGCTGCGTCATCAATGCACGCAACAGGTAGTGAAATCCGGTGTTGCTTTTGGTCTTGTGGGCTTCGCGTAGTGCCACCCACATCTTGTACGCATGGCAATCCTCATGAAAATGTTTTAATTGATCTTCACTCACGTTCATGGCAATCCTCGCGACAGCTTTTTTGTTCTTTTTACGGTATTCAGTCTGAGCTACCGTAAGTTTGGGTTTAGTTTCTTCTGAGCCTGTGGTCGCCGCAACAACCGCTGGACCCTGGCTATCCTGCCGTGGGGCGAGGACGAATTCCCATAAGTCCTCCTCATCAAGTAGAAACTGCATATATTTTCTCCATTAGTGGTAATTTTCATCCACCAGTAACGGGATCCGGTTTTCAGATTTTCTCTCTATCGTATTTTCTCACAGCGATTGTAGAAAACAGCAAACCGATTCAGTCTTTGTCCGCTTCTGTTAGTACTAACACTTCTCTACACAAAGACAATGTCCACCACGTGGTAAACTTTTAAAACTTGTAGATTCTTGACTTGTAGGTACTTGTACTAGGCCCATAACCTGATGAATTAACTCTTGATTCGAAGTTTAAGTATAACAAATCAAGTTTATTAAAGTTAACATTACATTTGAGTCACAAACTATATTGTAGCACATGCACTCTGCTGGGCTCTCTTATTGAAACTGAGGAAAGACAAAAATCAAAGGACCCTTCTAGAAGAAGGGGACACACAGGGCTAGGGGCTATCATTGGCACTCTCCCCTAACGGACCCAAAATAGATCAGGCACGTCACCGCGAGGGTCCCTAGATACAGGGTGGAGGTGCACCTCTGATGCCAACAAATAAAACTTTAGAAATTCATGATATAGGGAGCATGGCCTGGATGCCATTAGTTATTTTCAATAATTGGGGAAACCAAAGCCATACTTGTGTCTTAATCAGACCTAATATCATAGGCCTAAAAAGTCAAATTAGGCCCTAATATCCTAGGCCTAAATATCTGAATAATAAATGATAGGTTGTTACAAAAGGGGAAGGAGGGGCGAAGAAATTAAATGGACACACCCTTGCCAAACATTAGAAGGGTATGGGGTAGATTTTGAATATCAGTATCCCCCTACTTAATTTGGGCCAAAAATTGACGTCTTTTTCGAAAAGACGTCATAAAGACGCTTTTTTTAGTGACATTTTCACGTCATTTTTGGTCATTTTTTTAAGCAAAAATGACGTTATTTCGACAATCAAAAATGACGTCTAAATGACGAACTTTGCTACTTGGGCTTCGTGGGCCCACGAACAGGGAAAACTCACATGGTGCCAAGTCAGGCACCAAACACATCGCACCCCTATATAAGTCCAATTTTGTGGTTCACCATGTGGGCGTGCATTGTTATTAGACCGTTTTCTCAACATCGCAGCTCGAAGTTTTGACAGTGTGTCACAATAAGATTTTGCATTGACAGTTGCTCCTCCTTTGATGAGGAAATTGCTGACATCACTTTGAAACTGCAACTCGCGATAACGACTCATCTCCATATACAGAAACCAATTCATTATGAATTTCAGACACTTTCATTCCTTTAACCACGAAAATCTGATTACACCTTGTTGTTATTGCTGGGTAAACACGTAAATGCGTGAGCGGTTATTTTGAACATTGCCAAAAAAAAAGGAACAACAATATGCCAGCTACGCCATATATTGAGCGTTGCAGGCATCGTGTCCTATTTAAAATGTATATTTCCGTTTTTCGATTAATTAAGCAGTTAATGAACAAATGCACTATGTAACTTAGTTTTGGGACATCCCTCATAGGAACTTAAAAAAAGAAACCTTGCTCCATGTGGGATTTCGGTTATCCTAAAATAATGGATGTATGGAACATGTTCTGCGAGTGGTAATGGTGGATAATTTTTCATTCAAATATTCATCTTAATAAAAAATTCGACTAATTGTTTCCACTAAATTTCTTGATTTGCGGACGATTCCTGGCAAACAACTCCTTGCAAATGACAATTCAACGCAAGCAAAGGTCAATGCATCACAAAGTATTTCCTCAAATTTAATAAAATAGTCTTTCAAAAATGTCCTAATCTAACCAAACCCACCCATATGAAAAAGTTTCTACAGAATTATGCAGTCTGCATAAAATTTTCTGCAGAAAGTGATGTGGAATTGTGCAGAAATTTGGTACCTTTTTATGCATAACTTTTTATGTAGAAAATGTTATGCATAAATATTTCTGCATACCCATACTAAAAAAACACTTTACAGAGGGAAGCGAACCTGGAATCTTGTAAATACCAACCTAACGGTTTAACCACTCGGCCACCCATATTACTTGGAAGTGAAGCATTATAAAAGCGAGTTATGGTTAGCTAATACTGGGACTTATTTACGCTCATAATGCTCATATTTATTACCATATTTTATGGACTATAAGACGCTACAGACTATAAGACGCAACTTAATTTTTAAGCAATTAAAAAAAAAACAAGTAGTATAAGACGCACCTGAATTTTGGAGGCAATTGTTTGATGAAAAAAGTCCATAAAATACGGTAAATATTATGTGATGTGCATGTGATTAGAGGGGTTTATTAGTTTATAAGGGTTTATTAGTTTATAAGGGTTTATTAGTTTAGAGGAGTTTATTACATTAGAAAAGTTTAGTAGTTTAGAGGGGTTTATTATATTAGAGGAGTTTAGTATTTTAAAGGAGTTTATTAGTTTAGAGGGGTTTATTGAACTGAGAATATTTTTTTCTGAATTTCTGCATGTCATTTTCGTATGCATGGGTATGCTTCAATTGCTAATATATATTTTTTGCGAATTTTTCCTGCAGAATTCTGCACACCTTTTTCACATGGGCAACCCTACAATAAACAAATGCTTTGCGATGCATTGAACTTGCAATGAATTGTCAATTGCGAGGAAATGTCTGTGGACATCAACTTTTCTATTCTTTTATTCTTCTATTCTTTAATTTATTTTCGAGAAACACATGTTATCCTTATATTTTTTGTAAGCTGATGCTATCAACATGCTGTATCGCGTTTGTTTATTTATTGTTATTTGTAATATTAATACATTATTCCTATTATGAATAAATAAGTCTGTTTCACCTGTAAAGTTCGCTCTCCTTAATTACGACAATTTAAATCACTTCATAATGGAAGCTGCAAACATTTTGCACATACGTTCCATATAAGAAATACACAAGGAAGAACAGATGTTTAGGAATAACACCAATGTTTTGTCTAAAGCATATATCAAAACTTAGCTAGTAAAACGATATTTTTGTAGAAGAAAATTCATAATGTACAAGATTAAAAATTTATAACAAATACTATTTACACGAAAAAAATATATGCGCAGATTTTTTTTGGAAAAACGCACGAGTATTATAAAATGATTTACTAAATTAATATGTAAATAACATTTTATAATCAAATACACAATTTATTTCAATATCTAGTCTTGGTTATATTTTCACTTTATTTAGAGCACAAACTGCAATCTTTCGTTTAGATTGCAAGTACAGCTGCTTATCTGTATTTAATTGTAAATTCATTTTTTGTTTGTTGCAAACTGTCAATTAATCCCTTGCGCATTAACAAAAAAAAATTTGAAAAAGATATGTCAACAAACTTCCAAAAATTGATATACATCCGATGATGAATCATTTAATGGACACCGCATGGACACGGTGTAATATTGTACATTTAACTTAAGGTACCTTATGTTAAACATGACAGCACTACGCACCTGCACTGCAGCATTGCCCAAAATATTCCAGAATTTCTGGCAATGGTTGTAGAAGACGAATTTACAGTTAAAAAATTTCCTTGTGCAGTCCATATTACTGTAAAAATAAAATGAAATTAACTTAAAAAAGCATTATAGCAAAAGCTTGTACAATAAATACCTTAATGTACAATGGTTGAGATCTCAACAAACTTCACGCACCATTTCAACTTGTATTCGTGAAAAGTAGCAAGGGACATTCGAATACTTTAGAGGACCATAAATAATTATCAACTTATAAATTAGCCTGCTATTTTTGTCAAACATTTAATTAACTCACCCCTAATGTGATGACTACATCATGCATACTCAGAGACAACTACATTCTCACCGTTAAGCCAACACAAGCTTTCCTTGGGCGGGACAGATCAAATGATTTTACAGGCCAGAGGCTCCCCATCCCTGATTAATATATAGCTTAGGCAAATTTGCTAATGAATGGATATTTCAAGAAGCCAATGTAGCATATCTTGGTGAAGTTTCATTTCAAGTAGGTAAATGCAGAGTCATTTATTGGATAAAAATAGAAGCTATTGGTAAAACTAAAGAAGTTTAATAGAAATATTTGAAATTACATATGAACCTTTAAGTTGACAGCTGATAAAAGTACAGGTTTAGCTTTCATTTTCCCACATACTCTCCTTTCTTTGAAATACATTTTCCCCAACGATGTGGGAGTTTATTAATGTCCTCAAAAGAAAATGTCGTTGGAAGCTTGTGCCGCCACCGCAGGACACATTTCTTCAATTTATTCTTTGACTGGAATTTGATGCCACCAAGACATTTCTTAAGTGATCTAAGGAAATGGTAATCACATGGTGCCAAATCAGGGCTGTAAGGTGGATGTGTAAGGACCTCCCAGTGCATTTCAGCTAGTCTGTTGTTAGATGTGCTGTGAGAGCATGCAACGATCCCCTGGGGGCCCGTGCCGCGTATGGTGAGAGAATGGAGGTCTGGGCCGGTACTCCAGGAATGTGGAGTATGAGTGCAGGGGATCGTTGGCATATTTGGGTTGTGTAGATGGCATTCCTGCGGCCCAGGTCACCACCAGGGGGTGGAATCTAGCATAAGGAGACCTATGCCAGCAGGATCGGGGTTGTTCTGATGTTGGGGCCTGACCAAGCTAGTCAGCCTCTGGTGATGCTCGTTTTGCGTGGTGTAGTCGCAGTTTGTTGTGTTATTAAGTCACACAAGTTGGTGGGCAGAGCGCAACGTTGCGTTTTTTTATTAAAGAGTTGTTTGAGCACATCACGGTGTCAGTTTTCGTGGTTCCGCATCCGGAGTCCCGGACACGGACCTTACAAGCCGTGCATTGTCGCGAAGATGACACACACCATCTGTCAGCAGGCCATGTCTTTTCTTTCTTTTGCAGTGCGCACTATCTTTCAGTAGTTCACTGTTGTAGGTTGCCATGATGGTGCTTCTGTCCTCGAGAAACTCCACACAGATTACACCTTGGCAGTCCCAAAACACAGTACACATGACTTTTCCTGTAGACAACTGGATCTTAAACTTCTTCTGCACAGGCGATTCTGGATGCTTCCAATGCGGACCTGCTCGTTTGGGCTCAGGTGTAGTGTAGTAAACCCAAGTTTCATACCAGGTGATGATATGGTTCAGAAAGTCAGGATCAATCTTATAGAGCTCAAGCAGCTCTTTGCATATGGCAACACGGTTTGTTGTGTTCAGCAGTCAGATCCCTAGTAACCCAACGTGCACTAACCTTTCTAAAATTCAGTTCTTGATGCAATATGGTGTGCACACTACCAACACTGATCTTCACCTGAATAGCAATTTCCGACAGACGTAGTCTCCGATTTTTCAAAACGAGTTCTTGAACGATGGTGCAGTTCGAATCTAAGAGATATTCCCACAGATCTTCCATCATTCAAATTGTACAGAGACTCGTGAAGACTCATGTGCTGTAAACACAGTATTATCGTAGTAAAATATAGTAAACATGAATTTTTTTCAGATGTTTATGCTGTAAAGTTCTAAACACGAAAGTTTACCTTCCGTTATACCCTAAAGACTAAAAAATCTTGAGGTTATACCATAATCGGTATTTTATTGCAAACATGATTTTATTTCATCGTTTATGCTGAAAATAGTAAGTTATTTATCATAAAGAAGTTTTCTCGCCGTTATAGACGTAAATTTCATATGAAACATTTTTCATAAACCCTTTTGAAAGGATGAATCTGTTAAAAATACACTTTTGGGCGCCCTTGAGCTTTCACGAGGCTCCATAAAATTTTTTTGCGGAAGAATCTCCTGGTGCGAAATGTCCACTCACCATGCAGTTTGTGGTGTTCACAGATGTGGATGGGTTGGCTTTGTGTTGCAAGTTGCCAACATTTTCTCGACAACCATACTGACATTAAATTCTTAATTCTATAACTGTCAACTGCTAAGACGTTTTTCTTATTGAGAAATTTGATAATTGTTCGCTGTTCTACTTTTAAAGGCACAATGGGCGCCGCCATCTTGAATTAAACCAGAATGTAATGCACTTTGGAAAGAAATTCAAACATAATTTGGGGGTGATATAATGGTAAAAATGGACAGAAAACCTGTATTTTTTTATAAAAAAATCAGTCCAGGTCAAACTTGAATGCCCCTCGTACATTGATTTAATCTTGTAATGTAAGACAACGCAAGCGAACTTGAAAAATTATGTTATGTTATGATATATACTCGATCACGTCCCTTCACCCGCCTCCCTCCCCTTCCAAAAAATGTTTATCCTACCTGCTGCAGCTATACCAATCAGCACAGATCCCAAATACAATGACCATGTGTAAGGATGCAAGAATAGTGCAACATACAATCTAATAATGAAAACAAATTTTAAATACCAATCAAAATTATGTTATTAAAATATGGACGAATGTTGGAAAAACATCACTACACTTACTGATAAAGACTATTAATAATAAAAATAACCATATCATGAAAAATGAACAAAAATGTTAGGTGAACTAAACCTATGTAAGGAATTAATGCTTCTTAAAATTCAAAATGATTAAAATAACGTAAAAAACCATCTAATCTTTAACTAGTTTTAAACGCTGTTCGACTGATACTGATTACAAAAAAATTACAAAAGATTCACGTGATTTACGCAATATCAGAAAAGTATAAACTCACTTATAAAACACAAGTATCTGATTATTAAAATAAGTCCTTGAGATCAACTTGTGCAAATAAGATTCCAACAGTAGAAAAATATCAATGCCAGTTAAAATAATGTTAAATGGAGAACAAATTTATTCATGTGAAACAAGTAATTTTCAACTTGTAAATAAAGTATAAACTCCACTTACAAAAGTTCAGAAATTATGAAATTACTAGTGGGTTTGTCCTCCCTGCTTCTCAATAATCTATCATTTTGTTGGGCATTGTTTGAAGTAGTTTTCACAGAACATCTTGTCCCAAGCATTGCAAATTGCAACTTTAAGTTCATTCACATGATGATATTGCTTATTGTTTCACCAATATACTGCTCTTGTCATCAAACCGCACACATTTTCCACTGGATTCAGGTCTGGTAAACATGAGGGCCACAGAATCACATCAACCCTTTCTCGTTCAAACCACTGCTTGGTAGACTTTGAAAAATGCATACTAGCAATTTCCTGTTGACATTTCCAGTTAAGTGATCATACATCAATTTTTGGAATTTTATGGAATCCATAATGCCCTCAACAAATACAATAACTGCCTTGCCTCCTGCTCCAAATGCAGCCCAGGCCATTACACCACCTCCTCGCTGCTGTCTACTCAGCTTCACCTTTTGTTGTGTGAGAAGGTCATGCCAGTATGATGAGTATCAGGACCATCTAGATAGAAACATGTTTCATTACAAAACACTATTTTGTTTCATTCCTGATGCCATTTTACAGTTTCTTTGCACCATATGAGCCAGTTTGATCACTGAGTGGAAGTGAGCTTGGGTTTTGCTTTTATTTTCTTAAACTTCACATTGGAAGTAATAATAAAACTTTTTCAGTTTTGACATGTGGACATTGCATGTGTGAACAGCTCATTATGGGTGGCAAGAGCCTCAATGTGCATGTGGTCCCTTGGCAACAGTTTCTTGGGTCTACCTGACCTCTTTTTGGTTCCATACACCTGACCTTCAGTTATGGCGTTTTGAACTACAGTTTGTGTATATCTTCCAGATTTACTTTTCCCCTAGATCTTTTCTTCAAGGCATGGTAATATGGTGCACATTTCTGTATTACAGCAAGTGGATATGATGTAGATGACAGACGGAATTATGTATAATTTAACCCTGCATATGCAAATCGGTTTGCAGACTGCCATTCCAAGAATTTGCATCTCGAGTTTATACCTTACTTATGTACGGGTTGAGATGACAAGTTTTTTCATGAATAAATTTGTTTTTCATTTATCATTTTTTTAACTGGCACTGAACTTTTTCTACTGTTGGAATCTTATTTGTATAAGTTGATCTCAATGACTTATTGTAATAACCAGATACTTGTGTTTTAAGTGAGTTTATACTTTCCTGACATAGTATACATGATAGCTAGAACACCGACATCAGGCTACCCCTTACATGTAATTCTAATATATTTCAAAAGCACTTACGTATATACAATTCCTCCTACAAACATGGACCATTTTGCTGAAAGAAAACCAACTACTACAGGAGCAATCCAATTAGCTGCCGCAAACACAATGTAAACAATGGCCAAGCTAAATAAATAAATTATATATAAATTAATAAACAAGGTGTAGCCTGCAAATACTTGAGTTAACAATTAATTTAGTTAACAAAGAAACGATAGATAAGTTCCATCAGCATTTTTTAAAAATTATTTTTTAATATAAATTTATGGAAAAGGTAAGAGAAATTTATGGAAAAGGTAAGAGAAACATAGAAATTTACAAATTTGCAGATAAAGGTATATGAAATTTGAAATGTTATGCTAATTTAAGTCATTTTACCTAATGAATCCATCCCCCTTAAATGACCCATCTTCCTTTTGGTAACTGTTTAAGACTGTTTGCTAGAAGAAGAAAATAATTAAGTTGAAATGAATGCGTAAATGATTTCAAAAACCAAAGCAGTTCCATATGCATACAAACACTAATAAACGAAACCACTGAAACCACTTGGAAAAATTTCTTTGCATAAACTATTGCCAAAAACAAAATACTAATTGTGCCTATAATCTTCTAAGGCCATATACAACCCCTCGCCAAAAGTATTAGACCACTATTAGAAAACAGCCGAAAGCTGAAAACAAGTACATTGGAATCACAAATCATACTGGCATAATAGGCGTTTTATTCAGTAACTGATGACATATGCAAGGGTCAAAGATTGCATACCAAATGAACAGGAGCTCTTCATCTGTTTCATAAAATGTAAAATAAATACTTTACAAAACCATCCCTGGACAAAAAGGTTAGGCCAGGGGCAAAGCATGACAAAAGTATTAGACCAGTGCGACTAAATTTTTTTTGGGCCGCCTTTGGCTTTAATAAAAGCAGCAATGCGATTTGGCATTTGATTTATAAGGAGTTTACTCTGGTCGGGTGTTATGGAATTCCAGCCACTATGAAAGACTGCCTTCAGCTCATCCTTTGATCGTAACCGAAACTCTGCAATGTTTTTCTTTAACAAACACCAAAGCTTCTCAATTGGATTAAGATCTGGGCTGTTAGCTGACCAATCAATGCAATTGACATTAGTTTCTTGCAACCACTGTTGTACAAGTTTGCATTTATGGGCAGGAGCATTATCATTTT
>JAQGAE010003446.1:0-14739 GCA_034696685.1 Julus scandinavius | reverse complement strand
GGAAGGACACACTACCTAAGGTAATCTAGTTTAGCAGACTTAAATTAGTTTAAGTTCATAGTGTGTCCAGGGTATAAAGCAACACTCTAAACTCGAATTAATAGCAGGTTTGTAATTAACGACACCATCGATAATTATAAACCTGCTGATAATTCAATTTTCAGTGATATTGAATTAAAACTTCAAACTTGTACAAATATTTATCAACGACTTGTAGTTATTAAGTTACATTAAGTCGCCATTGCGTGGTAAAAATATTAATATGCATATAATGGAATGATTGCATTTTCATTTAAATTGGCGATGTAATTAGATAATGTATATTTTGGTAAATAGTTTAGAAAATGGCATATGTATTCTCAAGTGGTACTTCAAATTAAAGTTAAGTATGGTGGGTGTGGTGTAACTGGATGTAGGTATGCAACATGCAAACAAATACGACATGGAGTATAAATCATACAAGGATACTAAAAATATTACTCAATAAACATACGATTCCATGAAGCAAAAACAAAATGTAGATCTCCCAAACATATACTTTAATCATGGAAAGCAAATATTAGAGAAGAACTATTGCAATAACTATAATTCCTGTCTCTTGGTGCATTGAAAAATGTACTGAAAAAACCTAACATAAGCGTATTTATTTATTTTGTTTTATGTGTTGATAAGCGTTCTGTTTTGCACCATTGGTTAATACTTGTCACTATCTCCTGTAGCAAATTTTAATCAAACCCTACGACATTTGCAGCACTGTTTCATTTATTCTATGCAAAAAAGTATAAGATGCCCGAAAGCGTGGGACATTCTAAATTTGATTTATAAGCAGATATTAACAAAAATGCGGTTTAAAAAAATGCTACCCAGGCATTAAGCCTACAAAACGAGATTGACGTTTTGTATTACAAAAGATGATCATTGGCGTCGTCATGGCAACGCTCTCCGAGAAAGCTTAGACGACATCAAACATTGTGCAACTTCTTTTCATCAGCAAAGTAAACCCATGCATCGATGCTTTTGAAATTCTTCCATTTGATCTATTTGCATTGATGACTTTGAATCTTCATGTTGGTAAAAAATGGCATCGTCAGTAAGAACAGTAGGCCAGAAATATATAATACAACTTTCGATTTGAGGAATAAAATGAATTTCCTTGAAACAATGACGGATGGCAAGTTATTAGACAATGTTATGTGTTAGTGAGTTTGTAGTAGCTTAATAATTGCTTTTAATATATGTGTATGTTTATTACGCAAAACAAAAATTGCTTTTTTTACTTGGGTACTTTTTGAAAATTGTATTTCTTGACAAAAATTAAATGATTGCATACAGTAGTTGTGGATGGGCCTTCTTTACATCCTGGCAACATATATTTTTTGACAAAAGGTACGTTTCTACGTGAGATTAACTCTCGAGAGTTTCTCGTCACATCTTGTATTCCACAAAATTTCCTAAATAAGGCGTTTTCTTGCTGCATTTCTGCCTAGCTCTCGACAGTTGCTCTCAAAATTCGAACATGGTTTATATTTTGCGAGCTGCTATCAGAGACAGCTCTCGAATAGTAGAACGCGCATTTTTCAGGTGCTACAGTGAGAACTGCTATAGAGAGCATCTCGAGAGTTCCTCTCACGTGGAAATGCACCTTTAGTCCGCCACTAGCTGTCCAGAACAATAAATATTCAATTACACTTATTTTGGGGAAAAAACTGTCATTAATTTGATTTTCTAAAAGCAAGTTTCTGTTTGCCTTTTATACCAGATGACAAAATAGCGCCCTCAACTGACTGAAAATCCAACCATCTTTAAAAGTAAAACTAGAATATTCCCGCTTTAAGTTTTTGACAAATTTACTTTTTCATGCACCAATTCTAATGTCTGAACAATATTGACCTTGTTATGATTAAAAATGACTTTTTCAGAAAAAAAAACAATTTATTTTCTTTTGTCAAAGACAAACAGGAATAAGGGTTACTTCTAACTTTTACAACCCATTTTGACAAATGAGCATGGCATCGACCCATGGACTGTCACTCAGCCATCTGAGCAGTAGCTTTGCTATCGCTGATAATTATGTAATTATATTCACCCTCATCTAATCCGTCGAATAAAATCCATCATTTAATTGATTGCCGAATGGCATATGTCAACCATGTTGTTATAGAATCCATGGCCAATAAACGCTTTGCTCACGTGTTATGTTAATTATATTCAAGAAATTAGGAGTGCATTAACATGCTTTTAGCGTTTCTGTAGGAATGTATAGATTATAATTATATAAAGAGCCACAATCTCGCTTCAATATAACTTGCCTTTAAGTTATTTTTATAAACTTATTTCAAAAATGAAAATAATAAATCCTGCATGTGTATTTGTGTGAAAATATTTTTCCAAATTTGAGATAAACACGTTTATTATACTATTATACCCGAGGCTGCAAAGCAAAAGTGAATTATTGTGACAATGTTTTCCTAAATGACAAAACTGTTCTAGCAAAAAATATATTTCCCAAGCATCTGTCATTTTCCAACTCTTTAATTTCATTTAAAAACAATGTAGGCGAGAAGTCTAAATTTGGTTTGTTCAGATTTAAAAAAATATATGATAAATAACATAATGACAACAACAACTTTAAAATGTATTCACATTACTATATTTAATAATGGTTGACCTTTCTTTAAGTTATTATTTGTGATTTAATTAGAAAACTCCCATTGTCAGAAGTATAGCAAACGCTGTACATAGATGTTTTATTTTATTATCATGATAATAAAATGTTTTGTATGCATACAAAACAAAGGACATCTTGTTAACATTTGCTACAGGCTCTGGATGCTCCAACATGTGGCCACATTTCATGAATCAACGCATTTGTGAATCACCGATTCGTGTTGCTGGAGTAATATGAACATTAAAAGAAACAACCATCATTATTGATGGTGAAACAGGTGTTATGTGGGATAATAAAACGACATGGGGGCTATATTGTTGAACGAATGTGACCGAATATGCAAATAAACGTTCCCAAAATAATTGAGTGACAATTAAGCCTTCTCCCTCTTGACATTTACGTTTAGAGTTTTGCTAGGACCCATATGCGACGAGATTGTATAATAGGTTGCAAATGCGAGTATGAAGCAGTTTTTGAAAAAAAAATAAAAGTCCTGATGGTGGGGGGATTTGGGGATTCGTGAAGGGGAGAGGAGAGCAATATTGGACACATTATACGGCAAAGCTGAAAATTTCCATGTGTTATTCTTATTGACTTTCACACAAAGTGTTCGAGGTTATGGCGCGTTTCAGTAAAAGTAAAGTCTGTGACGAATGTGGGGGGTGGAAGGGGGGCTCTTAAAAGGAGAAGTGCATTCGCGGGTACTTGTTCATAAATGGGGTCCCTCGCCCCAGAGCCATGGTAAAGCTGCACCACAGTGCTTTTGTTGTATATTATTTCTTCAGCGATTACCATAGCGGTGGAGAATGGAGTTCAATCGCCCTCTTTGTGAATAAGAAAAGCTCGGTTTTCATACCGTGACCAAAGCCCCTCTGGAAGTCGTTTCACATTGCCCCTACTCCAAATGCAGGCATTGTGCAGTAACGATTGACGGGAATACAAAGCGCGGTAGTAAAGTGATGTTATTGATTCTATAAAATTATACACATGATGAGTATGAGAGCGTGTTCTACCACATATTGCAAATGTGATGACTGTATTACGATATACAATTCCAAGATTAGGTTTTGAAATTCAAGTTGTAGGTAGTGGACGTGATCTCTAGGCAAAATTTACGTTTTGACATTAAATTAAAAATTGTATAAATTTAAAGCTGAAATGTGGAATGAATGTGATGTATACTTATCAAAGAATATGATTTTCACATCTTTAGAATCAATGAAAATAGAAGCTTCTATAACCTCAAGGCTTTCAAAAATTTGATTTTCTAATTATTAAAAAAACACTTCAGAAGCTTTATATTAACTGGTGGTGTAAAATACAACATGTTCTGGCGATTTGATCACTATACGTAAAATTAGGTAATCATTTTACCATATGGCAACTACTTAATCGAATGTTAAATTTTCATTCGATTCTATATGGATATAATCACCTATAACAAATGTTCTTCATTAAAAGTGCAATTTTTCAGCGTTATAATTGCGATTTTTTTTTTTTTTAGAAACGCAATTTTTTTTAGAAAGGCAATTTTTCTATTTTAAAAACGCAATTTTTCTATTTTAAAAATGCTAATTTTCTATTTTAGAAATGCAATTTAATGCATTAAAAGTGTGGTTTTTCAAAGATAACAACTCAATTTTTTTTAAGGTAAAAACGCAATTTTTCGGCTTTAAAGGTGCGATTTTTCTTTGGCAAAAGTGCAATCCTATATGGCGAAAATAGTCCAACCCAAGATTTTGGAAATATTTATTGAAGTTTTAAAACAAACTTTCCATTTTTCATTGTAATCCATCTCTAAGGGATGAGAAATTATATTAAAGAATTAATTATTAATAGAAACAAAAAACCGTCTCAAAATAGCAATATATGTGGCTGATTGAACCGTATATTCATCACAACAACGTCTGAAATGATTAGATACTGAAAGATCTTTATTTATTGTAAATAGATACCTTCATTTTTTAATGATATCGCTAAAGCCAATCATTCAAGATACTGTTAGCATACATTATTTATCCAAAGACAATTTCAACCACAGTGAAGTATAATACCGTACTGTAAAGAGCATTAATATCTCCAATTCTATGTTGAACAGTTTTTCTTAAAAATAATGATTTCCTCCACAAAGTACTCTAACTTAAATCATTGTATAGAGCTAAACCAACTTACAAAACCTCGAGTCACTAAACGGTAGAAAAAACGTAATTTAAGAACAAAATATTATTCTTGGAATGAAACTATTATTAATAATTGCTTCATAGGAATTCTTCATAAAGATATCCAAATTCAAGCAAATGAAATTTTCAAAAAAAGTGATGTCGGTTAAGCTCACGTTTTGCAGTATTTTTACTCGATCAGGTCAAAGTAAAACGTGGCTTGTTTATTGCTTGAAGTAGGTCATCGGCCATGAGTTCCAGTGTGTCATTATCATATAAATGAGTATTTGTAAGCGCATAATTGCGTCGATAAAAGTTGTCTCACACGAAGCCCATAACCATGTAAATGTGTTTGGGGGGAAAAAGTGGCAAATTTTCCGCTGTGTGATTAATCTCCCCATCTGAATCTCTTTCTGTTTTTATGTTAGAAGCTTCCATAATCCATCCAGGATTTTGGTGAGAAAAATGACTTGCAGGTTACTTTTTGTAAGGGAAAGTCTCGTGGTGTGTTTTCACCGCCGGTGAACATATGAGAAATGAATATCTATTTAACTGGATGTAGGCAGATATGCGTGTAATACGCACTCACGATGGCATATGGCGACCCATTACAGTTTCTAATAAATCAACGCAAATTCTGATGCAGTGGTTGGCTTATAAAATGCGAAATTCATTCATATACCTGCATAATGCGACATACACATGCACAAAAGACGTTGTGAGCATGATGTGTAGCTCATTTTAAAGGTTAAGTTATGTCAGTACATGCATGCCATTATCACTGCATGATTCCGTAAATGGATGTTTAGTGTAAAAAAGTTGTTTCGCTGTATATTAATCGAGGAAGTGTATGAATTTATCAAGAGAGGAATTATTGGATTTTTTTCTCTCTCGCTCTCTCTTTTCCTAATTTATGATAGCATCTTCCTGTCGAAATTTTCTTCCCATCGTTTATTTCCCGCCTGATTCCTGCGCCATTATTTATCCTCTTTTCTCTTTTGTTATACGATGATATATATTGCGGAATAAATTTCATGTCTTAAATACAACAATTATTTTTTTCCCTTTACCGATCTATCTAAGGAGCCTTGAGTTTAGTCCATATCCATCTGTGGAAAAGAAACACTTGTTGTTGTTTTAGAGATTAAATATACTTTGTGGACGTGCTTTTGCGGAGTAAAAAGGATAATATTATAATATATCCGCATCAAAATAGAAGTGTTGTTATAACCTTCTTGAAAAGGGAAATACTTAAAATGATTAAATGCTTTGAAAAATTACTTTTTAATATGGGTATTCATTAATCCCTGTTCGGATGTGACGCTGTACTTTTCTGAGTAAGTTTGATGAAAACTTTCATTGGAAGCATATTGAAAACTAGACTCGTATTTGCATAAATAAATTGTTCTAAATGCATTTTTTTGATAAAATATAGGAAAAGTAGTGATATTTAGACTTAATTATTTTTCAAACGCATTTTCGAAAGTATTATTTTGCTACAAAACTCATTTAAATTCGTTTGCAATGCTTTTGAATATTTCCCTATAGGCTTCATATTTTTTCGCCTGAAAATACGAATGTTTAATAAATTAACAAAACACCTTAATCGTTAATGTTTATAATATAAACTTCTTATATCAAATTCAAATTGTAACATTAGTTTCATGTTTTCGTGGTTTGCTTTGGTATCAAGGTGATGGAATAGTTCTTTTTAGAATGAAAACATCTTTGGCCTGAAAATAAAATTATATAGGAATGTTAAACTGACGATACACGGTATTAATTTTTAGTTTCCTGCACACGTTTTGTTATCAAAAATGTTAGTAATCATACGAGTTCTGTATGGTTTTTTTAGTGTTACCATCCTGTTATCATTATAATCTGATTCTTAAATTACAGTTGGTTAGTTCTCTGAATTATAGGTTTTAGTTAAATTTACCAGAAATTGTCGCCATCCCAATGCCATAACAGATATTCCAAGACTTCTTTTAGAAAACGTGGACAGATTTCTGTACTCCAATGGCATCGTTGTTTTCAAAATGGATGAGAGCTGGATTTTCTTATGTATCTATCTCTATAGGGACTTAACGTCGGCATACAACCATCCACTTGATAACATAAAAAAGAGGGATGAGAAAAATTCTGGTTGCATGCAGAGTTGGTCCTGATGGCAAGTCGATGAGCAGCCTATCATCGGAAGCGGAAAAGCCGTCGCATCCGGATGGCTGACAAGCGGTAATCATCAATCAGGGACTGGTCGCAGTATTGATCAGGTGGTATTCAGGTAACTGCATCAAATGTCGCAGTGAAAGACGAGGGAGTGATTTCTTGTCTGTGATCGTCCATTTTTGGGAACTTTGCCACAAGGTGGTGGCACGATAGTCTTTAAGCAGTTACTTTTATCAATACTTTTTTTATTATTATTGTCATGCAACCATGACTTATAGTACGTGTCATATACAGTGGAACCTCGGTTTACGAACTTAATCCGTTCGTTAACCCTGTTCGTGATCCGAATCAAATTTTCCCATTGCAATTAATGTAAATTCAAATAATGTTTTTTTACATGTTATGGCTTTATGTCTAAAAATAATACAGACATGAAATAAATATAACAGAAATATTAGAAGAAAGCAGTTTAATATAGTATACGTACTTCCATTATTTCCAACATTATAGGACAACATCATGTTCATTTGCAGATTCTTTGAAATTTACTTTAACAAACATTGTTTTCATAAGGAATATTTGTATTATTATATTCTATTCTATTTATGCAAATCTGGTATGTTCGGCGAATTTCTTCAATGTCAGTGAAGTAAATATAGTCTTCATGTGATTTTTAATTTTATGCCTTTCTAAGTTAATAAAAAACAGTCCAGTGTGTGTACTTTAAATACAGCCTATTAATAGAAATTTGAAAATTCAATTAATTTATCATTTATTCTTGAAACTCGCAATTAACACTCGATACTCGGCCAAACAACATCGAGTGGTCGAGTACGATTAATTAAAATCAAATATACGGGTACTCGACACCCGACATTCCCAGGTGAAAAAAACAATAGAAACCAATAGAGATTTCTATTGGTTTCTATTGTTATTTGGACACTATTGGTTTTAATTGTTTTCTATGGTTCCTGTATTTACTTCTATGGTTTAGCTGTATTGACTGAACAATAGATAACAATAGAAAACTATAGAAAACAATTGAAACCAATAAAACCAATAGAAAACAACGTTCCAAATAAGAATAGAAAACAATATAAATCTCTATTGTTTTTTTCACCAGGGTTGGATTTCCAACTTCCAATACAATGTTTATCCCATGCAAAGACGTGTGTCTGAAAGGTAAATGAATGTATTAAAAGTCATGATGTCAAGAATTCCCTAGAATCTTGCAATAATGATTTATCAAACAAAAGCTGTTTTTTAGGCATAGCCATGTACAGCTTCTCTCGTTAGATAACTTGGAAAAATCTATTTCAAACCCATATCCATTTGACGATGAAAAAACTGTCTGGAAATGTTGAAGAGAAGACAGGAAGTTCCAGTCCACCAGTCGAATTCTTCAAGAGCCTTTGTGGAAATGGATATTCTCCAAACACTACCATCGCCTATGTAAATCTCGATTTCTGTCTGTTAGCAGACCAATTCATTGATGTGGGTAAAAGTCGTAAATCCAGCCTCTCCTTGCGAATGGGGTCGTTCGGGTACCTGCACAATTACCAGCACGCCAAGCAATGATTAAGGCAATGCTCCAAAACGGAAAGCTGAAGTCGATGCCAGGTAGTAAACGCCTGGTTTATGGCGTCAGCCACAAATTACCCAACAACTTAATTGAAAATCCTCGAAAACAGATTTCACAGCATGGGGGATTGATGGGACGGTGGCAGAGCTGATTGGGGGTTTTGGAAAGCGTTGAAATATATATTTACTTTTACTCTTGTTTATGGTAGTGGAGGACGGCATGCATCCAGGGTATTGTTTACTGGATGTTGTATAGTGATACACACCACCCTTTGTTTATGGCCAGTAAAACATGTAGGAGGCAGTTTGAATCTCTTAATTACATGCGCGATGATTGGTTGAAAAATTATCTCTTAACCAGTCGGGATTTAATGCTTCTGGAGATAGTAATTAATTACACGCTGGGTAATTCTGCGAGTTGTTATCCAAGGCAGTCTGGTTAGGAGCATTAGCCTTTTATATTTTGGATATGTTAATCACTGCTGACGAACGCCTGCATAGAAAGAGGCGCTTGACGAACGTGAACACTGTTCCAGGGAAATGGTCCCTAAATTAGCTGTATAAGTTTGCATTGTCAATGTAAAGCATAATTTGCATTCGTTCTTATTAGCGTTGTCATTGATATATCAGCTAATGATCATGAGCGAATTACTTTAGGCAACATTTCGTCGACTACTGTGTTATGGGGATTAAATGTAATCTGCTGATAATCAAACTTCAACCAAAATGTCCATCTGGATGTATGAGAATTTTTCCAGAGCACCAGTAAATAATTTATGGCAAATTGTTAACAAAAATGGGCCAATAGCACAATGTGAAAGTAGTACTTTGGGTCAGTTATCGTTTTGTCAAGTTGGAATGTCCAAAGTGAGTTTCAAAGAGACATTTTCAGACAGTTTGAGAGAAAACTCTTCCGTCATATTTTGGCGTCTTCCTAGTATTCTAAATTTCGTATGTTTTAAATTTAACCACTTTCATTGTGACATCTGTTTTGTGTTTTCGCAAATCACGTCTAAATTTCATCTCTGGAGGAAAACCTAAACCATTTGTTGTTAAATTGGGTCAATGTAGTGATTCCTGTATGCCTTATCCAAACTTTAGTTTCTGTAATTTTTATCATGTTATTCTGTATTTTCTTATTGTTTAACTCAAATAAGTAAAAAAAATTAAATGTCCATACTAGTAGAAACTACTTTAACACAGCTTGTAACCTTGTGTTTTGATAATATTCACCTTATGAATATGAACTCCATATACATGGACATTAGACGTCATATATGACTGGATGTTTTCAGAAATACATATGTATATTGACATGTATATAATGGATACAATTACTATAGCATTTGTCCCTATATAATTATTTTCCACTAGGGTATGCCCTGGCCCAAAGGATAGAGGAGGATGGGTTCTATTTGACCTGGTCAGTTTCGGGTCATAATTATTGAACCCTTTTTCAGAATTTAAAAAACACCAAAAACTGGCCCAAAGTATTCACATTATACGTTAATAAAAAACTCACATGTACTGACACATGTCGAAACTGGCCCACACAATTTGCATTTGAAACAGCCAAATTTCTGGAGGTATGCTGGAATATGAAAAATGTTAGAATAAAGAGGACCATTCATGGTCATAGATTGTCAAACTTTAGTATACATGCATTATTCCCAATCAAAGCAGTACGTGAACATGTGTATGGTACATCCATTCGTGACCATCATGTAGTATAAGACATGTAGTGTTAAGCACGTATAGGTTTTCCACCAGAATATCTACTACTGAGGTCCTACTGAGTTTTTCATACAAGGATGATTTTACAAGCAAATATACCAGCCAACAAGCCAGTTATTGCAGGTTGGCAAACTGGTCATGATAACCAGCGACCTGTGTTAAATTTCTTCCAACGTGTCATTGGTTGGCAGACACGGTTAAGTACTCGACCCTAGTAATGGACGATTTAACAGGGGTGAATTTCCCCCTTAGCCACCATTATTCCTTCCACGATGCCCCATTTGCGTTAGGGCTGCCAAGTGGCGTTCGTTGCACGGTTGCCTAAACCTTGATTAGCGAATGTTAATAGAGCAAGAAATGTAACAGTTGCACGTGTTGTGTATGATCCCCTTGCAATAGCCAAGGGATTTCACCAGTTTACAATGAGTGGTATATGTGCAGCCTCTGATCAATACCAAAAACCCATAGCCGGTTAAGGCGGCAGGTTGTTGTCGATCGCACCGAGTTTGTGAAAACAATATAAACTATATGGCCGCCATAAAATTAAATTAGATCACTTGATGATACGCGCTTACATTAATGACTGACTGCCTAGTGCCACAGCGGAGGACGCTAACGTTGTTCCGCGTTGTGGAGCGTGACTGTTTAGGCCGGAGGTTCCAATAAAGGCGGGTTTGCATTAATTTTAATTAACGGTAAAAATAAATTTTGGCTGAGTTTATTGGAGGTTAACCGGGGCTTTATGTAGTGGTGGACATTGCGTTATGATTGATGCATATTGGGAAGGCAGGTCTTCATGGGAGCATGAGCATGATGTATAGAACAGGGGTCGACAGAATTTTTTTTTTTTGGAGAAGGGCCAAATAGGAAATAATTTAGGTCTTGAACGCCACATTATATATCGTAATCATACAAAGTGACTTCTACGAATTGATTTGTTGAATTAGTGATGCCAAAATGTGAAATATGATATTACTGGATATCAGTAGCATATTCATTTTGGTCGATATGCCACATGTAAAAAAAAATGTCATCCATTCTTCTTTCAAGGAGTTGTGTTCTGTTTCTGTTGTATATCATGTTGGTTAAAGATCGCCTTGCAACAGTAAGGTTATCTGAATGTAATCTGGTTTGTAATAATTTGATTTGCCATCCCTCTATTACTACATGCTGTATACAATGTATCTTCAATTTCAGTCATGTTTTACAATGACCCACGTCAGATTCTCGAGTAACTTGATATTACAAATTGTCCACCAGGACATGTAGTTAAACAAGTTTTTGGTATTCCCACCAGCTCGGAACTAAGCGTCATCTGTGATGTATTTTGCGCAACAGCAAAATATAAGCAAACTAACAGAAGAGTAGAGTAGTATATTTATCGCTACACAGGTGTGGCATAGTATAGCGCCTCCTTAAAAGAGCACCCGTCTCAAAGGGTTAGCTACTCAATCAGAATCAGAGAATCAAAAACATGAGGCAATTAAATTTGCTAACCCCCTACCACAGTTACTCAAATAGTATGAGCTTGAGGCCGAGCTGCGTCTTAAGTCCCAGATGCATACCACAGCCACACAGAAAAATTGCCAAGACAGCCAAATGTAAGAGTCAGCAACTGTGGTAGGGTGTCATCTCAAGCTTTGGCTTAAGCTTGAGATGCAGCTTAGAAGAGATAGCTTGAGGCCTTGAGCTCCAATTTGTTGACCAACTGTGGTATGGGCCTAAATGTCTGCTCATCGGGTGGTACGGTTTAAAACAAAAAGTCAAACAAGCAGACTGCAGATCTTGGAGTGCAGCGAGGATAACATGTTCACAAATGAGAAGATTATAGAGGCACACATCTTAAAGGGTTAGTTACTCAACCAGAATCAGAAACATTTGATCACAGGTGACATTAGGTACAGTTTATTGATGATCATTATTTATTATTTCAAATTCTTAATTATTGGAAACTTCCTATGTACATTTACACTGATGGACTGGCGTCACCATTTAATGTGCTTTTATAAAACCTGAAGAAAATTGTAATAATTTGAACATTTGCAAGGTATGATAGTTTGAAAGGGTTTAATATGCAGCCTTGTTAAAAAGTTGGTATCCCTATTCTTAAGATCACAATAGTCGCCACTATCATAGTAAGTTGTTTTATAATCACTGTGTGAGGCTCAGCCAATCTAGCAATTGGAATTGGCGGTAGTTTTTTTATGGAAGCAATTGTGCCTTGTAATTGCTTTTTCCCCAAACGTTTTCTGTGTCTTATCTAAGTAAAAAAACGCTTTTTGCTTCCATTGTACTTTTTGTGTAATCAATAAAACAAGTATTGAGCTTTAACTTGTCTTTGTTGCCAAATTTTGAATCATTTAAGAATGGACTTGCAAATCATGGTTTTAAAGAACACCGAAATTCATATCCAAACATTCCAAATGCGTTTTACTGCATGGTTAGTCACTTCAGCACGGTTCCCAACTGGTATATTATTTTAAGCCACATAAGAGGAAGATAATCGCCAACCGTAGCAATTTACGATGGTGAGGTGGGGTTGTCCATTCCTATATATTGCTTCTATATATTATTAAGCGGCCCTGCTGGGGTGCATTTCCGTTAATTGCAACGGGACTGACATTCGTGACAAAACGTTAATTTCCTCTAGAAATTGCGCACAGTCAATGGCTGCCTCGACCAATTGGGAATTTGGGCTTGGTGTTGGTCGAACCTGATTCTTGCTGGTGATGGCAGAAAGTGATGCTGGAAGCCCGAGGCGTTATAAGCTTGATCAGGCTTTTAATCGGTCCACATTCAACCGTAATGAGGATGTATTCAGCCCGAAAATCATTAATGACTGGCTGGAAAAGTGGGATGAAAGGTCAGCCATCAGGTTGCACCTACGACAAATTATGCTGTCAATCGCACTGCACGTAATATTATGATAGATTATCGGCTAGTATGCATTTGGCAATTTCCTGTGAGAGAAGGATCTTGATCCAAGATCTTCATTGGACCTTTTATTCCGGAAGTGCGAAAGTACGCTCTTTTCCTCCATGGCTGCTGAGAATGACATTGGAATTCACTGTGTATTCATAAGGGGAAATGGTTGAAAATGAAGACTCTTATAAGGCAGGTTTTTCATAGATACCGAGGTCATTAAGGTCTAAGAGGGTAAAAAAAGTGGAGAAACTGCCCACTTAAGACATCAAATCATCATGAGTTCCTAGATTACACACATTTTCATATCACAGTGCTTTTTAGACAGTCAAGCTTAACATCGCATCGTATTTCATATTTATTAGTTTACTCATACTCGCATTTTATGATTTTTCAGCACAAAATTTAATTAATTTCAAAATCTCCTACCATTACTTCATTTGTATGATGCTAAACTGGAAAATATTTTCAGAATATTAATTTTCAGAAGCACTCTTTACGAAATCTTGTTAATTTTGATGGCTATATAATCATCAACATTTAAAAAGTATTATTTTAGAATGTTCTTGTAGCAAGATTAGAAATCCACAATTTGATTGAAGTAAGACCTATGGTCTCAACATGTCTTGTGAAATTGTAAGCACTTGATTAGTTGATTGAAATTATAATTATTCAGTCATATCCTATTAATATAGTGGGTTTTAATTAAATTACCCATTTCTCATTGTATAGAATGGCAATTTGAAAAGAACAAGAAATGCATAGAATGCGATAAGGAACCTGCCAGTAACTGGGTGTATATTTGAGGAAGAGAAACTTGGAGAGGAGATTATGTTGGATGACGAGCTTCAACAGCAATGACTTGCATCTTGCCAAAGTTTTCCTTTCTCCTTGAAAGTTGTCTCTGTATGTGGTATCGATTTATGCGACTCTGGATGTGCGTGAAAATGTTTGATTTGATATTCTCGTCATTTATATACATTCATGCCGAAAAATGAAATTGAAATAGCATTTCTTTCCTGAAATGATGTTTGAAGTAGAGTTCTACTTGGATCTACAAGGGCTTACCACGTGAATTAATTCGGTTTTATTTACGTTGAGCGCCTAAGTTATTCCTGCTTTTAGAATGAAAGATTTGCATATCAACCATTTGCATTTCCTAGATGATGTCTCCATTTCGGTTGTTTTTGGTTTAGCGTTTCCTGAAAATCAGGATCATTGTGTTCCTATAATATTATTTTTCTAATTGTGCTGCGAAAACTTATAAGCAAATGTGTCAACAAGAATTTGGGTACTAGCTATTGTAATATAGATGAACTCAGTCCATTCATATTTGGTTAAGTTTGCACAATGCAATGGCCTGATTTATTTCGAGGAATATAATGATGAGAATAGCTAGCACATGTTCTAAGAAATTCTCTATAAATCCTCTTAAATGATAGGCTTTTGCAAAATTGCTTTCGTATAAGGTACACTAGCTGTTATTCGACTAATGTGGCATTTTCG
>JAQGAE010003445.1:0-14740 GCA_034696685.1 Julus scandinavius | reverse complement strand
CGATCGGAGGAATTTCGTTTTAGATCGCGCACGGACAGGTCACTGAGGCATTGCACCACAGGTCCACGACCGCACACGGAAATATATGTTTTGGAACTTCTATTTATGCTTCATTTTTTTCATGCATTTTCGGCCGATATAAAAACATGCAAGTCCACGCTCCGACTTGAACTCTCAGCATCTTCTTCCACACGATCCTGATGACCCTGCGCTCGACCACTCGGCCATGGCAACCACAGAGTTATACATTTCAGAACTCCTATTTATGCTTCATTTTCCACACGCAGAAATAAATATAAAAACATGCAATCTAGACCGGACTCGAACTTTCAGCACCTTAGATCCACACGATCCTGATGACCCTGCGCTCGACCACTCGGCCATCGCAACCACAGAGTCATACACTTTGGAACTCCTATTTAAGCTTTATTTTACACATGCAGGAATAAATATAAAAACATGTAAGTCCACGCCCTGACTTGAAACCCTGACTTCTAAACACCCGTCCTCATGACCCTGCGCTCGACCACTCGGCCATCGCAACCACATTGTCGTAAGTGCCTTTATCACGCTGTTATTATTATTATTTTCCCCAACAGATTGTACGTTTAATTTTTTTTTAACAGTTTACAATAGATTGTAATGATATCTCTTAAGTGACTAATTTTTTTGATAGAAAAAAGTCTAATGAAATCGAAAAAGAACTTTTGCGATTTTGATATTCTAAACAGTTAAAATTCGAATTTCGACTGTTCTGAAACGAGTTGAAAAGATCGTTTTTGAAAGTTAGGCCGTTTCTGCTTAGTTCTTGCATTGTTTATCTGAGTAAAGTAGTATACTTCACAAGCCGAGAGTTGGTTTCATTGAATACAAGATTTCCACATAGTAGCATCATAATTTCTTACCAATTAATGGTAAGTTCGATGGGAAGACATATAGTTTTGGTGAATTAAATAGCATTCCTGAAGTTAGCAATAAAATTCCTACACAATCACAACGCCCAATGGGGTGAAATCATATGACGGACGAAGGTATTTTAAACAGGGTTCCCCCACAAATAAAATATTCAACTTTCCAGACTTTTCCAGGTTATAAAAAAAAAATTACGTGACCATCTCAAACTGCAAGAGCTAAAGATGAAAAAGCACAAAAATCAGATTTTTAAACCTGAAAAATGCAGTTTTACCGCAGAAAATTCGAATTTTTACTGAAGAAAAATTGCATTTTTACCACAGAAAAATCAGATTTTTACTGCCGAAAAATGCAATTTAGCTACAGAAAACTCGTATTTTACTGGACTTAAAATCAGATTTTTAATCCCGTTCAAAAAGGGCCGAAATAGAACATCCAGATGAGAAAATTACCATCAGTAGTAGAAAACCTATTAAGGCTAATGACTTTTTCCCTCATTCTGTCCACATGGTGTCGTCCATAGTCCAACGTTTAAAAGTTCAACAATTTTTATATTAAATTTCCATCACTTTTTCCCAAATATTACATTTTTTCCTGACTTTTTCCCAAATATTACATTTTTCCCTTACTTTTTCCCAAATATTACATTTTTCCCTCACTTTTTCCCCAACTGTTGCCCAAATATTACGTTTTTCTCTGACTATTCCAGGTTTTCCAGGTCGGGGGGAACCCTGATTTATCAATCATGAGCAACAGTGTGAACAACTAAAGGTGCCTGCACACCAAGCTACTTTAGCTGCGCAGTTTTTGTACTGCAGCTGCCAAAGATGCAGGTCTTGTTCACACGCTCGCCAGAAGTAGCGTGCAGTTTTCTGAACTGCAGCTGCAAAAAAAGTTGCAACACATGCGATAAAACGGCGATTGTTTACGTCGTGAAAACGTTTCACTCGGAACATTAATCGTCAAGTGGTTTACCAGTAAAAGATGATATTATGTTAATGAAATGATACCTTAATCCATCGATCAGTTTTCATTAATAAAATTTCTGCGTTCGGATACAATTTTAATTGTATTTGTGGTGAGTACCTACCGCACTCGGCGAAGCACACATGTGTACTGGAGTACTCGCCTGGTGTACACACCGAATATTGCATGTGTGGTGCCGCCGTCCAGGGCCACATATGTATGCCCCGATGCGGCCAAATATGGGCCTTATATGCCCGTACATGGGTACTATTTGTCCCTTGATGGGACAAAAATGATCGTCCCACTTTTCTATCACTACATATTATTGTAAAAATAATCAAAACGGTGCTTTATGTTGTATATGTCGACCTCGACCCAGCAAATCAGGATCGAGAGGCAAGCACGTAACCCATTCGACCGCCAGCGTCGGCATGTAAGGGCACTTACTTTACGTAATTAATAAAGATGTTATTGGTTACTCAAGTTTCCGGGTGAATCCACAATAGCAAGTGTCAAAAACCATTAATTAGACACGTTATTTACATTGCGGTTGCGGTACACCCATACCTCGCTTTACGGCCTAGATACCTTCCGGAAAAGCTGGCCGTATAGCGAAAAAGCCGTATAACGAATCAATTCTTTCTGCATTGTGATTTTCATTTTTTTTTGCCTTCTTAAACGAAATGAAACAAACCAATGAGTTGTTTTATTGTTAGCCAAATCCGACCTTGTTTGTCCAAATTTGGGTAATTTATCACATTTATGGCCACTTTCTTTAATTACAGCATTTTTTTTTTGGCCGTATATCGAAGCATTTTGGGCCGTAAATCGAAACAGTGCAATAATTAAAAAAGTCGTTACAGCGAAACGCCGTATAAAGGGCGGCCGTATTGCGAGGTATAGGTGTATATTCATTCCTGTGATATACAATTCAAATCTAACTAGCGGTTATCGCGGTATAGCGTTTATATTCTATAATTTATGTGATCGTTTAAGCTGATTTTTATTTTAATGGGTAATAAGCTCATATGCGGATCACGAAATACTAAATGAAAGAAATTTTCTAATACTACATATCGAACACCTGACAAACATGGCGTCTCTTGATCATTCGAATGTCACCATGTTGTATGTGGGACGATCGGGTAATAAAAACGTAAAAAATACGAGTAAACGACTTACTGTTCGTTGTCAAAACGTATCCTCAGATGTTTATCCATCTTTCTAATAGCGTATCCAACAAAATCAAAATCGGTACATGCCGCTGATTTTAACAAACCGCAGTAATCCGAAACACGAACCAAAATGACATTTTGCCGCCCAAACATTTTGCTCGTTCCATTTATTCATTTCGCACGCGTTTCTAAAACCAAATTTAGAACTATCTTCAATGCATATTGTTTCGCCAGAAACACAAATGCTAAATGAATTTACAACATTTTAACTATTGATTATGTAATTGTCGATTTTAATTTCTTCCCGCAATATCAAATTGCTATTTATTACAACGTTCTATCATGGTCTATGCATTATAGTCAGGAGCAGGTGCAATTCGCAACGAACGTCTCACTAACCAAGGTCGCAGTGTGTCCGAATATAAAGTGTACCGTGCTTGCGAATGTATGTGTGTGAAGTGTGGATGAAATGCTAGAATCTGGAGGTCGAAAACGATAGGATTTTGAGGCCTATTTCAAGTAAGCACCGCAATATTTCGCTAGCTAACAAGAAGACGAACTCGTTGTGTGTTCTCTAGACATGAAACGGGGTTAAAATCGAAAGCAAAAAACTCGATTTCCCGTTGAAATGAAAAATGTCCATTTCGAACGTTGTCCAAATCCGTACTATTCTGGTTCAAGTCCAAGGTCCAATGTTCTTCTCTGTTTCACGATATTTGTGTAAAATCCTAAAGTGGTGTGTGCGAGGAAGAGTTGGCAGTAAAATATTGACCCAAAACGCTGATAATTATGTTGATATCGCACGCTTGCTTTACGTCCGTAAGCCTAAACTATCAACATAGACGTTGTGTAAACACTCCCACTTATTTGACCTAATCGGGGCAAAAACTATATCGTCTCTCATTTCCTTTCTCTAATGTGGCGTTGTAATGAAATCTCACCGTATCTAATAATGCTTGTCGACTGATTGCATTTCAGCTGCTTCGGTGTCAATATCACGTAGCGTCGAGTCACAACCCGAGGTTTTCGGGGAAACGTCATCTGACAACTTATCTGGCTTCGCCGATTAAAAACGTTCGCCTACAAATATGCAATTGGTACAATGCCTCAACTCAAGGAAAATCCACGGAAAGGAAGCATGGATAGCTGGATAGCGAATGCAAAAAAAGAAATCTGCAAATGCTGTAGGAAGGAACTCGGGCTGTTGGTCGGAAATATCGCGATGGTAAGAGTTGGCCATTTAGCAAAAAAAAAGATTACGTTTTACCTTTGGCAAGACTAGGGCAGACCGGACAATGGGGCCTATACTTTTCTGGCAGATTCAAGGAGTCCCTTTGACAATCACCTGTCAAAGCCATATAAAAATCTGTCCGCAGATTGTCATCTCTTGCTCATTTTCTCAGTGATCTTCTTATTGGGCCCCCAGTAATCGCTAACTTAAGACGTTCCTTCGGGAACTGGGTCCAGTCAGACTGGACGCCTGTTTTCATGTTTAACTGCCTGCACTCCCTAGATCTTTTAGTCTTTAAGGCCCTTAAACATCACTCTGCCCAAAATAACAGCAAGTAACACTTCAACCACGTAAAGCATCTAATCTATTGCTTATTTTGGTGAAGACGTAGTTATTAAATTCCAAATGACACAAGTTCTAAACGTGTTTCCAGTTCCGAGGAAAATGTCAAGCGTGCCGACAAAAGATCTGCTCGACTTGCGTCGTGGGCAGCCTGTGCCACAAGTGCCGGGTGAAACGCTACGTGAAGCTGACCCCGGGCGACCTGATGCAGCTGTCGGGCAAGAGGCTAACGGAAATCGCCGCGACGCTGCACTTTCACAACCCTCAGGGATACGAGAAGTCGGAGCTGGTCCAGCTAATCTTGGCCATATACGGCATGAAGTGGACGCGGCCCATTCCTCCCCCACCTTCAACTACGAGCCAACCCAATGCCGAAGGAGAGGTAAGGACACGTGCTTGCTGTGCTCGTCTCGGGACCCAGAAGAAATGTCGAAATCATTTTTTTTTCTAGGCATTCGGAAAGTGCCGGCTCTGTGATAAAGAGCTGACGACTTTCGACCCGAGTGACACGTTATGCGCGAGATGTGCCTCGTCGAGAGGAGATTCCTACGATCCTGACGACCTCATGCAGTTGTCCGCTAAGGGCCTTCAGGACATCCTCGCATCCCTGTGCGTTCCCGAGAGCGAGGTCAACGGGCGAGAAAAGGGCGAACTGGTCATGCTCATTTTGAAAACCATCGGCAGGCACCACGACTGGAGACCCCCGATTCCTCAACAGCCGTCGACCAGGCCGCGGTCGTTCGATGCCGACGTAAGTGAAACCTTCCGCCTCGTGCTGACCACGATCCCGTATTTCAATGTTCGATTTTCCTTTGTCCGCTCCGCCAGACTCCAGCCAATGCCGGGCTTCCGCCGCACAACAGTATGCCTTTGTCCGATTCCGTGCCTTCGCAGTCCAACTCTGCACCCAGCGTGGCCTCGTCGTCTTCGACGAGCACCGTGAACTCGGACAACCTCATCGACTGGGAAGCCTTTGCCGCCGAATCCAGCACGTCGGCGGCGGGCCTGAACGACATCCCAGAGGAACACAACGAAGCCGAGAGGCCGCCGCTGAGCAGGGTGTCCTCGCTGCGGGACATCCCGTGCGCCGAAGTCATCCAGGATCTGAAAATCACCCAGCTGAAAAGCCTGCTCCAAAAGTACTTGGTAGATATCGAGGGGTGCTGTGAAAAGAAGGATCTGGCCGACCAGGTCACGCTGCTCTATACGAACAGGTTGCAAGCAGGCAAGTGAAACCAAAAAAAAATGGCACCCGCTTTAGGATGGTCTTAACCGGAATGCTTTTTCAGGAGGAGTGAACGAATTTACTCGCTCGGCTTCGATCTCATCAAACCAAAGGCAAACCTATCCGCCACCAGAAGCGAGTCATCAGGGGGAGAGCTCATCTGTCCCCGCTTCCGGGAACGGGTCGGGCGAAGAAGGAACTAGTGATTCTAAGTCAAACACGTTTAGGCATGGGGCCAACTCGAACATCGTGCTGCCCGAGGAAGTCCCGTGCCTGCGGGACATTCCCTCCATCGAGGCCATCGGGATGCTGAGCAATCGTCAGCTGAAGGTGGTGCTGCACAAGCACAAGGTGGAATACACCAAGTGTCGAGAGCGGAGCGAGCTGCTGCAGCGCGTCACGGAGCTCTGGAAGGACGTTACAAAGTTTGGTAAGTGCGGGTGTTTTTATTCCGGAAACACCCCGAGCAAAACAATTGCGTGTTCGCGGGAACGGTCCTTGTCACGAGCGTAAATCTTTTGTCTTTTGCAGCCAGCGTCGACGCCATTCCAGACGAAGACGTGTGCAAGATCTGCATGGACGCCCCGATCGACTGCGTTTTCCTCGACTGCGGCCACATGGCCGCGTGTACCGAATGCGGGCGTCAGATGCCAGAGTGTCCCATCTGCCGCCAGTTTGTGGTTCGTGTGGTCCACATTTTTAAAGTGTAAAAGCAAGTGCCGTGAAGCCATGCTCCACGACAGACAGACTTACGGGTAATGTTTGAATCAGGCGCTTGGGCTCTCCAAAAAAACTGATCAGCATCAAAATTTGTACATCATTCCCGCATGTCGTTTGCTTTGTTGTTTTTTAAGTCGGTTCGTGTTCGATTTTGCTTTTTAATACTTGTATTTAAAACATTACTACGGATAATCATCCGCTTCGAAAGAAAAGCCCGATTTTTTACGCATTCATTTTCAAAATTTCGCCTCAATAAAAGTAGTGATATGTTTGTTTGTTTGTTTGTTTGTTTGTGATTTAAAACGTTTGCCGATTTCTGCAACACGAGGGCTAAACGCCAACGCCGGGGGATTAGCCTTCAACACCTACCTGGGAATTTTGCCTACGAGGGGGAGGGGACTTCCGCACCCACCGAACCTCGGTTTAAACTCTCATCCGAAAGAGCCGCCACTTAGGGAATTACATGTTCTCCCATCCGTAAAAATTCCCACCGACCTCGACCTGGAGCAAACTCAGGATCGAGAGGCAAGCACGTAACCGCGTCGGTCCAGCGTTAACGGTACCACGTGGTTCTGTTTGGGAACGTATTCCGGCGCTTATCCTCCACGGACTCGGCAACCAGAGTGCAAGTGTAGTATAACAATGTGCTTGTTATTAAATTGTAGTCTGAAAGCTACACGTACTCACGGTTCGGTCAAATCTTCCCGTTCCAACGATGTCCCTCGAATCCGTCCGGTTTCTGCAGGAATCTCTGGTCGATCTAACGAGGGGCGAGGAACAAAATGCACAGAATTATCAACATGCTCGCTGGGATGAAAATAAATTTCATAAATCTTTTAATCGATGAAAGGGTTAAATGTTTTAAAGCTCTTTGGTACATTTTTTTTTTTTTACATTTCAGGAGATTCTAAAGCAAATGCCCGCACAGGTAAAAACTCGAAAGACGCTCCCGCCGAATAAAACGAGCGTTTGTCCATTTCTCGGAGGGTCCTCGAGCGCTCCGTTAAACAGGCAGTTTGGTTACGATTTGCCGAGAAGCGAGTTTTTACCTTCGGCAAACTCCACCGCCGTTGGCTAACACGCAAAGCAGTGTTTTTTCAACTCGTGGCACTGCGGACAAAGTGGTCAAGGCACACTGGCAGTTTTTAAGGCGAGGTTTTTCTTTGATGAAACCATAAAAGAAAAGGTTTTCGCAGAATATAGCGTCAGCTTTGCGACGAAATACCAATAACGCTTTTTAATAAACATATTTCATATAAAAAAAAAACTTTTCTACCCTGCCCAAACTCCAGCGGAACCTTCGCTGCACTCTCGGCGTCCGAGTACAGCGTCGGCATCGATGCAAATACATATTTTTTTTTTTTTAAAAACTGTCGGGAGGCGAATCCCGGAGTTTCGCATCTCGGCACTCTATTGGCACTTTGGGCACTAGACAAGTCGGACAATTGAAGCGTGTTTTTCACCTCGGGCTGTAGTCGTACGTCGTTTGCCTCGTCCTGGGGTAGAGGGTGCTGTTGTAGCTCTGGTAGCCGGCCGGCGTGTAAACCGGGGGCCTCGCGTACGGCGTCGGACGCGCTTTCACCGGGAAGCCGAAGCTGTCGTAGAGGGATGGACCGTAGTTGCACACGTCTCCGGGGTACGGCTGGCCCACCGCGCACTGCTGCATGTGCAGTCCAGGGCTCATGACCCTAGTCAGCAACGGGTTGCTCTGCGGGTCCTCTTCATCTGAAACGAAACATCACATATTAGCAGAGACCATTTCAATTTTTCAGCTAAAAATGATCAAGATGGCTGCATGCCCCCCCCCCCCCTTTAATTTTCTATTTCCGGGTGCATGTTCAGGTAGGGGGTGTGTTGGGGTTTTGGCCGGTGTCTTTTCAAGTGGAGTTTCAATTGTTTTACAGAACCAGCTCCAAAGAGGCGATGCATCTGTTCAGCAACAAAGCTTGCCAAAAGCTTCTGTCATCAGCACGCCCTACATCTGAAAAATGGGCCTCCTGGCAACGATGTCAGCCATATCCCTCTCTCCTCCTCCTCCCCCCCTTCGCTTCTTGAGAGAATGTACACACCTCTCGTTACTTATTTCTAAGTGTTGGCACGCTGAAAAATAATTATTACCGTACATCATTTTCTAATTTAGTTTAGTGGTAACAACAGTTGGCACTCGGAGGAGGTCCCACCAGTGCCACTCTTTTACAGGGCAACGCCAAAAAGTTACACCAACAGGCGAAATATTTCCCCAGGGGAGGGAGGGGGGAGGTCTAGGCACGCGCCAACTGCATCGTGACGTCACACTTTCAGCAAAATGGTGGCAGAATTCAATGGTGACGTCATATTTTAATGAAAAAGGATTCTCGATTTACTGCTTTTGGTGCTCACCAATGTCCATAAAAACACGTGACGTTACTTTTGGTGCTCCAAAATCTTATGACGTCACTTTTGGTGCTCAAAAATGTGTGCCAAATCTTATGACGTCACTTTTGGGGCTCCAAAATGTCTACCAATATCTTATGAAGTCACTTTTGGTGCTCCAAAATGTCGGCCAAAATCTTATGACGTCACTTTTGGTGCTCCAAAATGTTATGACGTCACTTTTGGGGCTCCAAAATGTCTGCCAATATCTTATGACGTCACTTTTGGGGCTCCAAAATGTGTTAATATCTTATGACGTCACTTTTGGTGCTCCAAAATGTCTGCTAAAATTTTATGACGTTACTTTTGGTGCTCTAAAATGTCTGCCAATATCTTATGACGTAACTTTTGGTGCTCCAAAATGTCTGCTAAAATTTTATGACGTCACTTTTAGTGCCCCAAAATGTCTGCCAAAATCTTATGACGTCACTTTTGGTGCTCCAAAATGTCTGCCAAAATCTTACGACGTCACTTTTGTGTTTGCCAATGTCAACAAAAACACATCGTGTGACGTCATATGTGCTCAACAATGTCTAACAAAACAACATATGACGTCATTTTCGATGCTGGCCAATGTCTCCAAAACGTGACTGTGGGTGAATGCCCTTTGGCACAAAATGTGTTGGTTAGGAGGAAAGGGCATCGTCTTGCACGAGCCAAAAACAAGACGCTCCAGTTTCAAGATGGCGTTGAGTGATCAAGGCGCTCCACACGTGCCTTATTTATGCTTTTAATAAAAGTGTAATGGCGTATGACGTCACAGCTGAACGACAGTAGCTGTCAGCGCCGCATTTATTGCGATCCCCAGCCGAGCGGTTCGTCCGTCTTTCAACGATTTCTGATGGCCCCTTTCACGGATCCCAAAGCCATTAAGAGGTCTCATCCGCGCACTCAAGCACAGGAATGTAAAGTGCATCCACAACATCACAGAGGTGGCATGCCAGTGACGTCATTGGACAAACATTTCCTACCTTGGAAATACGGTGCAAAACTTGGACCTATACTGATGGCAGTACATTGGGAGAGTGCACTTGTTATCTGACAGTCCAAATGACAGTCTGTCATTAGTCAGAGCTGGGTCGTTGAGACTTCTTAGAACTGTCCACATTATTTTGCTCCAGTGAAAAATGTGGAGCACGTGCTTAAGTTCAGTCCAAGACTGATATCAGCACATTGGGAGAGTGTACTTGTTGTTATCTGACAGTCCAAATGACAGTCTGTCATTGGCCAGAGCTGGGTCCTTGAGACTTCTTAGGGCTGTCCACATTATTTTGCTCCAGTGAAAAATGTGGAGCACGTGCTTAAGTTCAGTCTAAGACTGATGTCAGTACATTGGGAGAGTGTACTTGTTGTTATCTGACAGTCAGTCATTAGCCAGAGCTGGGTCCTTGAGACTTTTTAGGACTGTCCACATTATTTTGCTCCAGTAAAAAATGTGGAGCACGTGCTTAAGCTCAGTCCAAGACTGATGTCAGTACATTGGGAGAGTGTACTTGTTGTCTGACAGTCCATAAGGCGACTAGTCAGTCATTAGAGCTGGGTCCTTGAGATTTCTTAGGACTGTCCACATTATTTTGCTCCAGTGAAAAATGTGGAGCACGTGCTTAAGTTCAGTCCAAGACTGATGTCAGTACATTGAGAGTGTACTTGTTATCTGACAGTCCAAATGACAGTCAGTCATTGGTCAGAGCTGGGTCCTTGAGACTTTTTAGGACTTTCCACATTATTTTTCTCCAGTGAAAAATGTGGAGCACGTGCTTAAGTTCAGTCTAAGACTGATGTCAGTACATTGGGAGAGTGTACTTGTTGTTATCTGACAGTCAGTCATTGGCCAGAGCTGGGTCCTTGAGACTTCTTAGGACTGTCCACATTATTTTGCTCCGGTGAAAAATGTGGAGCACGTGCTTAAGCTCAGTCCAAGACTGATGTCATTACATTGGGAGAGTGTACTTGTTGAAGTTGTTGTTGTCCGACAGTCCAAAGATGCCAGGAAACAAGAGTGGCACACAAGTGCTCATTGACCAAGTTCGAGGCTCTCCTGTTTGTCAACCATATTACATAAAAGAGTAAAAATGGCTGAAGATTGTGTACTTTGGCTACAATCCTAATAAATGGACTGCGAGTTTTGTTGTAATAGAGGGAGGAGAATTCTTGAAAAAAGCAGTTGCAGAAAAAAAGGGTAAAAAATCTTCCTTCGCAAAGCGCGCGAAGAATGTGAAAGCAAATTGAGACCCAAATAAATTTAGACATCTTGGTGAGGAAAAAAATGTTAAAAATGGGCAAGGAAAAAGAAAGTAAAAAAAAAAAAAAAAAAGTGGCAATAGGGTGCTAGCAAATATGTGCAAAAAGATAAATGGGGAATTTATGCGAGTAACGCGCTGTTGTCACTGTTTAATTCGGGAGCTATTCATTCTTTTTACAGATGACTGACAATTTATGTAAACTCTAGATGTTAGAGACTCGCAAAACATCATTTTGACGCCATTTTGTTAGGACATCGCTCTTGCATGAAATGCACAGTGTTCGTGGATGTTTTATAGATAGCGTTGCCCGAATGGCGGTCAAAAAGTCTTGCATATTCGTTAATTATTCGAAAACCAGATGTCGTACAAAAAAACCGTAATAGCCATTTTAAAGAGCATTAAATTTTGTTTTAGGTTTACTCCATGGCGCCACAATTCATGCAGAATTTCGAACAAACTATCAAAAACAAAATGGTCCTAAAAAAGGCTTTAATTAGACCCTAATATCTTAGGCCTAAATACGTGAAAGATTGCTACAAACAAGGATGGAGGGGGGGGGGGGGAGGAGAATTGAGATGGATACACCCTCGCCAATTGTTGGAGAGGAGGGGGTACAGCATCCCTCCACTTAAACGAATATGCAACACTTTTTGACCGCCCCATCGTACATGGCCCATACGCCACTAGGGGGCGAACTCTTGTCCAATTCACAGGCTTCATCAGAAGTTGACTATACTGAACAGAACCCAAACAAAGTTAGCGTGTCGGGGGAAAAGTTGATTACCGAGGTTGAAAAACCGAGCATACGTAAATTGGGCAGAAAAAAGGGAGAATTGAAAAATAAATGAAACTGTTTTGGTTTCTTTAAACCACCGACATTTTTAAAAAAACGTGTTCCTCTCCATTACCCTACGTTTTTCAAAGGTTGGCAAGAAGACGATCCCCAGTTCTTCCTTTCCAAATACATTTTAAGTAAACAGATCAGATTTTTTTTAAAAAAGTTTAGAAGATGAGCAAAAAAAGTTGAGTTTAAGAACACACACACAAAAAAGCGCCCCCTACACGCGATCGAGCTTCCTCGTTTCGGATGGTTATCTAAAGTCATCTATAGGGAGTGTGAGGGCAAATTAGTCAGAGGCACGTGGGCAAAGGGTGAGAATCGCATCCTAAAAAAACGCACTGCAAGAGAGGGCGCTGGAAGCATCTTAGAGGGCCCCAAGCGACCTATGACGATCCATGCGCCTCTTGGAAGACAGTGTCACATCAGCCTCTTGGAAGACATTGTCACATCAGCCTCTTGGAAGACATTGTCGCATGAGCCTCTTGGAAGACATTGTCACATCAGCCTCTTGGAAGACAGTGTCGCATGAGCCTCTTGGAAGACAGTGTCACATAGGCCTCTTGGAAGACAATGTCAAATGAGCCTCTTGGAAGACAGTGTCACAAGAGCCTCTTGGAAGACATTGTCACATGAGCCTCTTGGAAGACATTGTCATATGAGCCTCTTGGAAGACACTGTCGCATGAGCCTCTTGGAAGACTGTCGCATGAGCCTCTTGGAAGACATTGTCATATGAGCCTCTTGGAAGACACTGTCGCATGAGCCTCTTGGAAGACATTGTCACATAAGCCTCTTGGAACACATTGTCACATAAGCCTCTTGGAAGACGGTGTCGCATGAGCCTCTTGGAAGACATTGTCACATGAGCCTCTTGGAAGACATTCTCCCATCAGCATCTTGGAAGATATTGTCACATGAGCCTCTTGGAAGACATTGTCATATGAGCCTCTTGGAAGACATTGTCGCCTCTTGGAAGACATTGTCACATGAGTCTCTTGGAAGACATTGTCACATGAGCCTCTTGGAAGACATTGTCACATCAGTCACGCAATTCTATGCAAGAGGCTCGTACATCACACCTGCAAAAACTCTCTTCAAGAGAGTGCGCTGAAAGCATCTTAGAGGGCCCAAGCGCCCTATGACGATCCATGAGCCTCTTGGAAGACATTGTCCGATAGCCGGCAGTGATCGCGGTACATTTATACGTAAAACTAAGGGCATTTGTGAGTTGCCCTAACTTCACTTTCTCAATTTTGTTGTAAAAATGCCCATTTTCTATATGCAGTGAAACCTGTCAGATTGAACACCTTTATAAAGTGAACACCTCCCTAACTTGAACACTTTTGGCTTCCATAGAAATAACATTAGGACAGACCTCGATACATTGAACACTTTTTTCGGTCCCCTGGATGGTTTTAACCTCTCTACATAATACACTTGACCATTGAATTCCCAACAATAAAGCCCCTAGAGGGCGGTCTACAACAATCAGGGGAAATTTTCTTATTTAGTCTAAGTAGGCCGCCATGATGATAAACACACAGAAAAAGATCGAAAATGCGATCATCAATGATCGAAACAAAAAAAAAAACAGTCGATTACAGATTTCTTTAAAAAAAACCTAAAATAATGATTGTGTGCATAATGTTATATTCAATTGTATACAATAAACATAGTTCATTGGATATTGTCTTTTCATAGCAAACCTCCGTACATTGAACACCTGTCTATTTTGAACACTTTTGCCTGGTCCCATGGGCGTTCAATGTAGACAGGTTTCACTTTCTGTAGATATATTCCACTCTTCATAACTTAAATTCTGCAGTTTCTGGACACCAAGAACTGGGGTGGAAGCATCCACATTCAAATCCTCAACCATCCTCCAAAGTTTTGCGGCACACCTGTAGGTCCCTTCACGGCACACCGGTCTCAAAAACACCCCCACCCCCCAGTGATGTCGGTTAGTTAACGGTTGGGATGGCCATCTGCCACCGTTTCTCCAGTGTCAAGTATATCTCCTTACGTGTCTATACGCTCCATATATCCTTCTTCCTCCTCCACTTTTTTAGGTGCCCCTTTTTTTTTGGAGGGGGGAGGGGGGGGGTCTTAAAAACCCTTGTATTTGCCATATTTTTGGAGCCCCGGTCCACCCCCACCATTTTCCTGCAAATGAATTCCTGTCTGGGAGCCCTCCGCAAATGATGGATTGTTTTCGGGGGTCTGATTAGTTCGTTTTTGGTTCTTGTTTTTTGGGCTCTGCTCCAGGGTCCGTGTTTTTGCACCCCTAGAAACATATCATCTCGGCCAGGGACAAAAATAATGTTTGCGAAAGAAAACGTCACTCTGGCAAACTATCTTCCTCCGTCATTCGTGAAGGATGGCAACCAACAACCCCCAGCTTTAAGCAACAGAGGACCCAAGGGGGTAGGCGATCGAATGCGCCCTCACAAAAGCCTCAAAACCATCACGCTTGCGAAACACTGCATTCCGACAGCTTGGGGCCAAAAGCACACACATTCAACAGTATACAACCTGTCTAAATGAATAACCTCTCTAAATGAATCCTGCGTAAATGAATAAGCTCTATAAATGCATCCTGCGTAAATGAATAATCTCTCTAAATGCATGAAATGTGCCGCTCTCGCCCTGGTAAACCCGTGTATAAATGAACCAG
>JAQGAE010003444.1:0-14741 GCA_034696685.1 Julus scandinavius | reverse complement strand
CAGAATTTTGTCTCGAGTTGTGGCTTACATATACTTTGGCTTAAAATAATACCAGGCTGATTTAGACTGCAATGGATTTCCCCACTGATTATCTATTATGCAGTCGACAAAATGACAATAGTGTCCAATGACCTTAAATTGGCAGATGCCTTAAAATCAACACAAGAGGAAGACTTGTAGATGAGCATACAACGTTAGTGGAATTTCAGTTGAACTATCCAGAAATAGCAGAACTGGAATAGAACAGCCCAGAACGGTGTCTAATGAAAAACCACTATTTCCAATCGATCGTTGGATATGAATGAATGAAGAAGGAACAATGTGAAGCAGATGCTCAGATGTTAAGGAGAATGAATATAACTTGGCATAAACTGCATGCAACCAAGTCATTGGAGTACTGCAGCTATTCTGAGCATCTACTCAGTAGTACTGGAGCAGACTAGCACAAAATTGCGCAACCGATGTCGTGACAAACACTAATTTAGATTTGCAGCACTTTTCTCATAGTATAATGCGCATTACTCAAAAGCTGCAATTTAATTAGACGGTATACTCTTGGGAGTAACCCCAGCGCTCCATTTGTGGCACATGACGTGGGCGTCTGTTAAACAGTACGTGACTGCTGGGACTTGTTTGGCACACATTCAGATTGGGAAGGTAAATTCCAACCGGAAAAAAAAAATCCAAAGAATTGTGATGATGCGCAACGAAACGAATCGTTCCGTTCGAAATCGCTGCTAATTTCGTTTTTAGCGCTGTTTTCGGTATTTCCAGTCGTCACGTGGTGTAACTGAGGTTATATTAAAGTGCAGATGCGGTTCCAACAAACTTATTTGAAAAAAAAACAAGATGATATATTGGATATATAAACATGTCAAGATGGATTTAAGAAAATGTGGTTTTCAATTTCAGCTTACTTGTTTATTCAAGTTCACCAGCGTATTGCCTTCTGAACGTTTCCAACAGAACGTACAAAATATGAACCGAAATACTTAGAAATTCAAAAATTTTATGTGAAAGTAAATATGGAAAAACAAAAGCTTTCACTGCACGACTTGCCTGTCTCGCACTGAAGCATGAAAATCAAAAAACCCAGATCAAAACATTGTGCAACCAATTTTCTTTTACAATGAGTCAACATGGCATGGAACATTGGGGTTAAAGGTCAAAAACTCAAAGCCTCTATGGTCCCATAAGAGATTGACTAATAAATAATAAAAATGCTACCAGTTTTACCAACATCCTCTCTTGGAAATCTTGGAAACTAGTTATTTCTACAAGAGAAACACTTCTTCGAAAGATTACTAAATTGGGATTGTTTGCTCCTACATTATATCTATTACATATACATTGTACTAACAGTACAGTACTTAACGTTTCTGGTTTCAAATTCATGTTTTGCTGGAATTAAGCAAGGTAACTTGCATTTATTGGTTAAAACAGGAGTACCCTCCAACGTTTATTATCGCATATGCTATGCAATAGAATGACCAATCCAAACTCAATCTTTTCCAATCATTTCCATGACTTCTCCCCAGAGAAATGGTGAAACTAATGTTGATGATGACTTTCCAATGTCGTTCAACACGTATACTATAACATGAATAATCAATCATCGCCATTCGGAACTGAAGATCTTCGAACATCGAAACAATGTTTTGCATTCGAGCGATGTTGTGACGCCAAGATTTGTTGGTGTAACCCGAATTATTCACTCTACTTAACCCGAGACAAATGCGGGCGGGGAAAAAACAGACAGCCCATTTTATTTCGCTCTGTGAGGGAGCGACAGGTGCACGTGAAAAAAAAATATATAGTATAAAAAAATAAAACTTCCCATTCCAGAGTTTTTCTGCATTGTTTGAAATGGCGCCAAAGGCTCTTGTTCAACGTCAAAAGTCTATTCAGAGGCGAGTCAAAAGGTTGAAACAATATTCCAATTAGTTACTAGCGCATCTTCTGTTTCCAAAACAGTGGGTATTAATAAACCCCCATTTAACACAGGAGTGTCCCATCATTTATTTGGTTGCATATCAGCATCTCATGAGATCCCAAATGGCGATGGCAGTCAAAACTGAACAAGAAAACCTACCAGGGACTGTTGTTGAGATACAAACAAACTTGTGCAAGGTCTATACATATAAAAGGGATAGACAAAATAACGGGAACACTTGTTATCCTGTTCATATAGTACTTGGTGGAGACTTAAGGAATGTATAATTAATATAGCCGAGTATTTTTACTTCAATGTGATAATGCAATTGTAAAGTCTCGTACTCCAGCAGGGGATGCTTAGGGGCCATTCAAATAGGACGTCCTCTAGAGGGGGTGGGGATTTCTGCTGGTATGTGGACACCATGTGGACAAGGGGGAGGGGTCAAGCCATTATGGACGTCAACTAATGATGTATTTTTCAGGTTTTGGATTTTGTATTTGAGTTATAAATGTCAATGAAAGAGGAAATGAACACCAGAAGAAATGTGTCCCCAGTACCAAATTTATTTGAATTATTAAAACCTAGGCAAAGTCGGGAATTATGCTTAACTTAGTGTTAGACACGAATTTTATGGCGGAATTTCCCTTTGAGGTCAGGAAATTTCTGTTGATTAGAAAAATCTGGAAAAATGTATATTGGTAGCGAGGCGGGTGCTTGAAAATTATAGGATGGGCCTTTGTATGTTCCAACAAATTTTCTGGACAGCTTACTTTTCAAAAATGTTAAGAATGTCCATGAGGGGTGTGGGGAGGAGGTCTGGGCAAAAATGGACATGGGGTGGGGTATTATATTTGGGGTCAATGTTTGTAGGAATTTCGGGGACGTCTTATTTGAATGGCCCCTTAACCAGAATGAGTGCTCATGTGGATATGTGATCATGTGATAAACTGTATCCTATGACGCCAAGTAATTTGCTTTGCTAATATTAATAGCACGAGACAACATAAAGGGTATATTTAGATGGTTTCCACCATATAACTTGAGACCAGTTTTATACCTTTTGCCCCAATGGAAAATCAGCCCATATATGACGTCATGTTCCAAGGAGGATTAGAGGTCTGCCGTGGGACGATAGGGGTAAAAAAAAAATGTGACGTTGAAAAAACAATGTCATTTACAATTTGGTTTTGGATATTAAAGTGTCAGTTGCGGCATCACTACTGTCTCTCAGAATAAACGTCTCTTGTAATATATTGAAAACTGCATTCAGAAATGTCGCTTCTGTGTTGGCTCCAAGGTTTGATATGCTCATGATTTCACCACCACAATAATGCTACCTATTTCATAAACAACATTTTACAAATCTCGATAGCTTATGGTTATTCTCCAATGTAGTATTGATACTGATGTGTTTTTAACTCATTTTCCAAATAGATTAAGAAAAGAATTTAAGCAGCAGCGCCGAAGTTTACAATGACATTTTCGGATGAAATCCAGACCGATCTTTTTTTTTAAAAAAGCGCCATGAATTCAAATAGAAACACCTCGAGCAATGAACGAAGGCTAAACGCAAGTGGGGCGAAAAACACATCCATGCCCATAATTAATTACCAGTATTTCTGGCAACACCAAGAGGAATTTACCAACAGAAGGTATGGAAGTAAGCAAAGCATGGAATTTCAGGATTTTATAGATACTGAAAGCACTTGGAATGGGTTTGAAGGCGTTTCAGCGTCTCTTGGGCGCTACACACACTCAAATCTGGTTAATCCGGCCATTGCGTAATGAGCACGAGCATTAATTAAGGCTAATGGAAAGGGAACGTCGAAGAAGTTCATGTAAGGAGTAGAAATAAAAACTATAGGTACAAGTTTCGCTGAGATTTATCTATATGGTCCAATAAATGCACTAATCTTGGAACAGTAATGTCAGGTATTTGTTAAATGGCTGTCTTAAGTTCTAAACTGCGGTAATTAGTTGTTATTGCGCTATTATCATCTTAAAATAGCCCGGATGTCAATAGTATGCCATGGTAATAAAACTTTAAGACACTTTAGTTCAAAAAAAAGGTTTTTCTCCAAAATGTATAACGAGTCCCACTTGCATGTAATATTTAAAGGAAAGACATTTTCTAAATTATTTTAAAACACAAATGTGGAAATAACATGGCTGTTCGGCAGTTAATTGCTTAATCTGGCAATGGAAATTGCAGGAGCAAGGCAGTGTGACCAACTCATCACGACTGGGAAGGAGACTCAAAACACTAGTTACACTGAACCCAAACTATTTTCAAATATTACATGATTCCTTATTATTTTATGTCAAAAACTTAAGCAAAAAATAAAGTTTTCGATTCTTGCAAACTTTAAATTACAGAAGGAGAATACTTTTCAAAGTTTTTACCATTGCAAGTTCCAGGACATTTCGGATAATGGCACCACATCGTAGCTAAATCATGAAATATGGCCCCATGCACCTCAACCGTAGCTTAGAGGGTTTATGCACATTATTACCCATTTGATCTTAATATCCCGTGGACCCATTATCTGGAATTCATTGTATTTGCATGCAGATCATTTGATCTTAAGAGCCCGTGGTCCCATATTCTAGAATTCATTGTATATTTGCATTCATACAATTCGCTGAATGAGCCCAACCGAAACTGACGTGAAAATAACGAGAATGCGTCACAATTGAACGAAACTAAGAGTGAAAAGCATTGAATTTTAGACGATAAGAGCCAGGCCAGAGGTAGACGACCCATGCAAGTTGAGCAAGAGTCTATACATTAGCGCCTCGTGAGTGTCACTTCCGTATTTCGAAAAGGAGTCATTTTTAGTAAGTCGATAATAATACGAACACCCTCCATGACATCGTTAAGGAGAGCCAAAAGTGTCGTTAAGGTGCGGGAGGTACAGATGATGGGCGTTGAAAGAGTGTGTGGCCAAAAAAAAAAAAAAAAAAAAAAAAAAAAGCAAATTTTTACACCCACTTTACACAGTTACTAAAATAGGTATAGACAAATCGAGTGACTAACACGCCTATGGTATTAAAAATAAATAAGTAAACAAAGTTTTGTTACGTTAGAAATTTGGCTTTCTGAAAGTTACATGAGCACAGCAGTCGCAAAATTTGAAAAATGAGGCTATCAGAAATTGTTCGATTCTGAATCCATCAATGGCAAATCTGGTGCGATCCCACTTCAGAAAAACTCTCGAGATGCTCTCGATAGTAGTTGTCAATGTAACACGTGAAAAAAATGCGTATGCTACTGTTCGAGATTGTTACTGATAGCAGCACGCAAAATACGAACCTGTTTGAATTTTGAGAGCAGCTGTCGAGATTGTTTAGGGTTTAATGTTTAAAGCTAAGTTTGGAAAGTTTGCAGATGCATGACGAGTAACTCGCGAGAGTTATTCTCACGTGGAAACACACTGTGCCAAACAAGTTTTAACTTGCAAAATGCAATCAGCCAATTGAGTTAAAAGCAATGCCATTGGGAAATTTAGTAAATCCCATCACCAGCAAGTGCATATTGATGTACGTTAATTTATGCATGCACATTATTGGATTATTATCATGACATTATCAATTCCAGTATACAGTGTATCAATCATGATATGGAATACAAACATGACCTAAATGTGAGGAAATTGCCAAACGACATGATTCATTTCTACGAAAAAGGCTGAAAATGTTTGAGTAATGTTGAAGTAGACATCCGATAGATTAAATAGTAGATCCATATACGAAATTTAAAGGTGCGGAAGGAGAGATTGTATAATTTCAATGAGTTTTTCCACGAAAATCAGAAATAGTGAAGCAAGCTTAGGCATGTAGCCAACAACAACGCCGCAAAACACGATATACCCAAGCCCCAAAGACTCCAGAGTACTTTGTTGTGATATTAAATTGTGATGATACAGCAAAATGCGAACATAGATTGGTTTTTTTGAGTTATTTCGAGATGGATTTTTGGCTTCCAAAACGGATGAATCATCAGTCGAGATGAAGAAACAAAAGAGAAGGAAAATTTAGAAAAAAAAGGTTTAAAAATGAAATTTTAACAGAGATGATGGGGCATTAAAACGTATAAAATGGCGGGGAACATTTCCTGGCATCTGTTCCAGTCTGCGTCCTTCAGTAAAGGACATGCGATGAAGAGCGCTCTCAGAGCGGTCTTTGTGTGACGTCAAAAAGTTGGTATACATTAAGTTTAAGCGTGACTGCGAGAGCCAGAACCGAAACGAGATTAGGGTCATTTGCGCTCAAAGGACTCAAGCCATTAAGGTGCCTCAAGATTGTGTGCACCCAGGGACTTCTATTTTCCTCTATAGTGTCAAATCTGATCTACTTTATATTCCGTAGATTCGGTAAGAAACGAGAAAGAAAAAAATGGAGAGCCACCAAGGCCAAAAAAGTGTCAAATGACTGCGACACAGTACCCTTGAGAAAATTTTAGAAACACTAGTAAACTGATTCTAAATACCAAAAGTCAAACATTAATTGAAAAGACACTTTTCATGATTCTCCCCCCCCCCCCATTAGCCCTATCGCACGTAGCTTTGCGTGTCACGTTCTTGGCTCGTGCGATTTTTAAAACATTAACCGTTAAAGATAGGACAAAAAGCCCAATTAGAATATTGCAGAGCGCCGTAACAATTAATGTAATGGGGCATTTGCAACATATATGATTATAAATGCCTAAATTACAAATAACATTTTGCTTTTTTGGATTTACAGTATGCAATCCTGCACATGGCAGGAAAGGTCGCTTATAAGAAATAGTGTGCAGTGGCAAGGAAATGTTAGCAAGGTTTACTGCCATGCACTCATGCTATGCGTGATTGCATGCGTTCGAATAACCAAAATGTCGTTTGTAGCTTAGCAATCTTTAATCATATGTCGCAAATGCGCCTGTTGCGCCAATTTTGCAGTGCCCACAACATTCTATATATAACTGGACTTATTACACTATCTTTAGCGGTTAACGTGCTAAAATCCAACGTGACGAGACATTATATGTGATATGGTTATCAAAATCTTCACATATCACATATTAAACGCACACTGAATTAAAAGTGTAATTTGTCTAAGGTGAACGTGCGATTTGTAAGATAAAATCGAATTTTTCAGCATTAGTAGTGCGATTTTTCTTATGTAAAAATATATTTTTTTTATTATTTTGCAGTAAAAATGTGTTTTTTCTGTTTTAGAAATGCAATTATTTTTCATTAATAAGATTTTAAACATAAAAATGCTTTTTCTGCGTTAAAAGTGAAATTTTATGTTTTAGAAATGCGATTTTTCTGCATTAAAAGTACAATTTTTCTGTATTAAAAGTAACATTTTTCTCAGGTAAAAAGAATTTGTTTTGCAGTAAAAATGCGATTTTTCTGTTTTAGAAATGCAATTATTTTTTGAAGTGACAAGTAATTGGAAACCTAATGCCCATCAGATAAGGTAGTTAACTTATCAGTCACCTCAGCAAGTGCAAAGGTTAGTAATCCAGATAGAGTATAAAGAAAAAGTTCTCGACGTCCATTGCAGGTTATCTGTATTGTATTGTTTTCTCCGAAGCAATAATAAACCAGAAATGATGGCAAAGGGTAGATAACCAATCAAAACTTGGAATCCAATTCCATAGACGTTAAATCAACGTTTTCAACGAAGTACCCTTACAATCCTTGGCTCATCCACTTCGTGGAGTTGAGTGTTTCCAGCCGTCCAGTTGCCATGACAAAGACGTTTATTCTGTTTAATTCCAATTTCAATTACAATTGCTCTGCCAATAAAACGTGGTGTCGAAAGTGCTGCCTTAATATATTGTTTGACCAGAGATGTCTTTTGAGCTACCAATCCATACATCAAATTCGAGGATTCTTCCATTCAACCAATCATCCTTGATGTTGACGCTTGACCAAAATAGAACTACTCGTTCATAGTAAATCTACCGTTTTCAACTTCTTATGCATTCAAATTCAATTTTTCTTAGAAAAGCGTGAAGTTGTGTAACATGCCGTCAAAAAACTAATGCCATAATACAAAAATAGAAATCCTGGCAAATTAAAGTTTCTAAATCCTACCGATAGGTGGCGCTCCTGGTAAGAGTGCTGTGCATGGCATGCGCTATTGAATGGTATAGCAATCTGTTACCTTACCTTCACATTTCAGTCCTTGTCTGAATAAGCCATAAAGTAGAGATCCACAATGGTCGCAGAAAGTGGGGCTCATGTAATTATGGACCTTAAAGCGATGTGGGATGTCGATTTTAAACCTTTCACGCAGATACTATACAGTTGTGATGGGAAAATAAATGGAATTAGAAAGGTCTTTGTATATTACAAGGAGAACAATTATTTGAAAAGTAGCATGTACAACCATAATTAAAACCACCAAAAAAGATAATTCCATCATTACATGCTTAGACAGATAATTGAGATTGGTGATAAAATATGCTGACAATAATAATTTATCTCGATTTTTAAAAACAGTAGTTTATTTCATTCAACCAGGTCCAGGGTCATAAGATACGATTTTTTGACCTTTGTCCTTGGTTCAACTCTTAAGTTTAATTGCATATTTTGATGGAATCGGCAAAACCACCTATTTCGTTAATTTAATGATGGTTTCATATAATGACATAGATTGGTCCACTTTGTTTGAATATCATCTTCAATAATGGGTTACGTTTATCAAAAATTAAAAAAATCAAAAATTACCTGGGTCGCTTGCGATTCCTTCCCCGAACCGGGACATTTGCCCAAAACCTTGTCATGGCAGCGCTTATGGACGGCGCACTGACACGCTGCAATTAAAATTCAAGCTACTGCTGAGATTTCAGCCATTTTTTTTGAATAAATACACCAATTGTTTAAACATTCATGTAATGCCTCATTACCTTGACATTGATAGCCCTGTTTTCCAAATCCCCTGAAATTAGTTTTTAAAAAAAGATAGACTGAGTTAAAAACAAAAAAAAACAACGCAACTGTTATTTCAAAAAGTAAATCAAATACATATTTAAGCATGAAGCAAAGTATTGCTAGCAACTTATTCACATTTTGAATTATTAGTTTCACGCAAATAACATATTATTCAATCTCTTCATTTCGATTCCAAAAAAACAACGAGGGCAAGGCAAAAATTAGGATGATGACATTGACTGCTGAAGCATTGTCAATGCATCCATTCTATCATTTTTGCCTCATAATTTCAAAGCTCAATTCACTAACCATAGAAACTCTCTGCAGAAAGCACAGAAAGTGGGCTGTCGGAAGAATTTGGCCACAAAATTGTGTCCTTTAACCTCATGAACTTTCTGGTGTTTGATCGCACCTCTTCGCCGGGTGATTCCACCTGGTTTGAGTTCGTCATTAAAAGAATTAGTAGCTATTAATCAAAGAAATAAATCAATTAGCCCATACAATATTTAACAAAGTATACTAAATTTTGACCATGAAACTTCTTAATAAATTCGTTGTCAGGCACCATAATGATTGATTAATAATAAATAATGATTGTAATACAATCAATTTAAAAACCATATATTTTTATCATAAACGTGTAGTTTTCCCTTAAGAATGACGTCGCTACAGCCTAGCTGAAAAAGATTCCCGAGAGATGACGTCAACATCCGGAATTTCAATGGAATCTTTCAAATCGATCGATTTAAGGGCATTTATTGTTTAAAGCTACAAGTTTATTTATCATAGAGATGGAATGTTTTATGTAATCAGGAAAGTGAATTCTTTATACACCAGTTTTTGAAAAATGCACATTACTGTCATCACTATCATGAAATAGCAGCGCCAACAAAAATAATCAATAGAAATTTCTCTGGTCAGGGGAGCATGTGATCCCACCCGCCTGATACATACCTTCCCTGTCGCCAAATTGACGTACTTGCAATTGAAGACGTCCACTGGGACGGAGTTTCAACTGCAGAAATAAGAAAAAAAATAATCAAAAATCAATACATCGAAAAGTGCAGATTGGAGCAAAACACTACGAAATTCCTCAGTACAAATTACAACTTCAAGTGAATGTAATGGAAGATGTTGTGATTGCAAAGAACCCCTGAAGCGGAAGATAAGACGACCAAATGTAATTTTCACGAGCCAAGGATTAAACATGAAAACTTAATGGACTGATGTCAACAAAAAATTAATGACTAGCGACAACAACGTTGACATTACTTGGATTGGGAAAATAAAATCAATCACTATAATAGATAAAAGTTACAATTGCCCCACACTGTCATTTCGAATATTTTCAAAAAATATAAAAATAAAACAAACGTTTTAAAAAGAAATTGGCACTACATTTTGCCATAAACCATAAGGTTTACCATAAAAAGGGAAGATTCCCTTTTATGGCACGCTACTTTTGCAAACATTACTTCATCGGAACACATGACTTTTTTTAGGGTAAACTAAGCCACGCCCATACCAAGCAAACTTCAGTAACCATACCAACTCACACATCTGCCTTGACCTATCCAAAACCAGTTAAATGTCAATCAGTACACAAATATCATCAGGGACCAATGCCATCTGAATCACTGCGTTATCAGGCGTTACCAGATGCAATGGATAGGCATTAGATGGCGTCACAGCCAAACCCAACCACCAATCGAATGAATGAAACACCCGGTCTGTCATGGCGCAAACCCTTAATTCCCAACCCGTACAAGTATCAGAACATATCCTAGCGTGCAAATCGAGTCCCAACATTCCAAAGCGTCACACTGACAAAAAAAAGCACTTCAAAGTGACAAAGATTCCCAAACATCCCAAACCAGAAGAAAACTTTCCAGATCCAGTTTGACAGACACCAGATCTAAAAACTGACAAAGTATTCAAAATACGGGATGGAAATGTATTATTATTTGTAACAACTACATCGTGGGAATGGCAGTTACGTAACAATGGAGTCGCAGCCAATTTCCACTTGAGAAAAATTAAGAGTAAAATAATGCTTATCAGAAAGTTTACCTTGTCAGACGATTTCGTTTGAGGCCTTCTTTGACTGGTAAACAACATTTAGAGAGGAAAAAGTTCATCCGAAAAAATGTCGCCCCAAAAATACATAGAAATATATCCGGTATAAATAAAAGGTGCACTAGAGGCGAAGAAGGCGTAGATGTTGCAAGATGGCGGCCGCCCAGGGCAGCAGGCGATTGGTCCACCACCGACGTCACGTGACAGGAAAGCCCACGGAATTCAGAGTATGCGTTTGAGAAATTCTTTCAGGCCTTCTCACGCTCTGTTGTCTGTCCCATCTGGACTGCCGGAAGGGCCGCCATCTTGGAATCTTCTCCTAGCATCATTCTGGCTGATGGCAGAAAAACAAGATAATGGCACAGAGATGTGCACTTGGGATCCTGGCCCGTTACCGGGCGAAAGTCGAGGGGGCGCTCTACTCAGAGCGTCCGGCGTCGGATTTTCGGGCCTTCTAAGTCACGGTCCGTTTAAAGAAGGATGGCGAGAAGCGTCGAGAAAGGCACATCTACAGTAATGACACCGCGTGTGGGGGGAGAAAAAACTAAGAAAAAAGCCTAAATCTATAAATATACGGTGCTGCAAGAGCCGCACGGGGCCAATTCCGATGACGTAGGCAACCCCGATGCGAGCCATGCAAAAACGCCCTTTTTGTCGCCGTGCTGTTCAACTACGGGTACGGTTCAGGGGGGAATTGGCCAAATTAAAAGATAAAGCTCGTAAAAATATGGAAAATGTCAGGGCGAAGTGGCGCAGAGGGGAGTAGGCGCAAACTCTCCATGCGCTGTGAAAAAACGTATGTGACAATGAGAGGGGAAAATGTAAACTTTTAGAAAGTGAAGATGACCCTGTAAATAAAGGGTGAAGGGGGTTAACCTGAAAACTATTTGGGACATTCCACCGGATCAAGTTTTGTGTCTAGAGAAGGGATGGAACAAGGCTATATGGGTGAGGAAAAGGGGATAGATCCTCCCGAAATTCAATAAATTCGGCAAATTTCAAGCCGAATCAGCAAAATATAAAAGAGGAATTGCATTGTTGTAGTATTAAAAGTGCCATTTTTTTGCTCTAGAAAGGCAATTTTTTTGGGTACTTGTTTGTTAATTCCCCGCCACCCAAAGTATGGCATGTCAAAAACAACATAATCACTCATGTTAACGAATGTGAATAAAAAAAGTATGGCATGTCAAAAACAACTTAATCACACACCACACCTAACCTAACCTAACCTAACATGCCATACTTTGGGTGGCGGGGAATTAACAAACAAGTACCTTTTTTGTATTAAAAGTGGAACCATTAAAAAAAAAAAAAATTAACGGTAATTAAGATACTTTAAATGTCCTTTTTAGCAATGGAATTTATTTTAAGCTGCAATACATGTCCTTAGAAAAAATGAAAATAATTTAGTCATGCAAAATGTCTAATTGAAGATAGGATTATGCCAACATGTACCACATTCATACTTCGATACAGCATATTTTTGTATACAATTATTTATACTTTAGTATATGATTGTGTGATAATCTGTCATATATTTATGTTCGTGCTACTCGAGTAGCGTCAAAACATTTGTTATATAATACGCTTGGAATCACGAGGCTTAACGATCGTTAACACAGCAACAACTCGATTTAGTTCTGCTTAATAAGCTAATATCACCGACTGATTAAGTATTAACAATTAAACTTCGATATTTTGTCAATATTGTTCAACATTCACCAACATGCGGGTAGCAGAATTGCTACTTGCTGGTTGTCGTCTCTTTTCAGTGTTTATTTTAAAAACAAATGCAGACATTTTATGCATTTAAGATAATTAAAAAAGATCCATACAAGTAAAAAGACACTTAAAGGGTCTTATATGATTGCATGTCATTTTTACAATGTAGGGTAATGAGGTCGATAAGGGCCATTCCAACCATCGCGATAGAATACTGACTCCATATATTTTCGCTTGATGGGGCAACGGACAGAAACAGTATTTTGTCTCATCATACCATGTATTCTCACCATATGTTCAATGATACGTATGTGTTTATTTATCGATGCCCACAACCGCATCAATCACACTCTAAATGATCGAATTTCTCAAAATGAATTTCCGATTTCATGCCTCAAATAAGCTCGTTCAGTTACCAACTGCATAACGGATATTATCATATCACTATAATGCTTTTCGCAGAATATCTCAATTTGAACAATTTCATCAAAAATTACAATTTGTTAACTATGATTATTTTGCATATGGGATTAGTGCTAATGCTTAAGGATTATGACAAATGATTTGCATATACAGTGGTGTTCAACCCCTGATGTACGGCAATCAAACATTACTCCCGTGTTATGCAGGGAAACTCGAATGAAGGTCACAATACAGGGTGTACAAAAGTTCCACATCGATTACAAAAATATTAGAAATGCAATAAAGAAATTGCTTTGTACAGTTTTTTGCATTATATGCAAACATAACAACATGTTTTCACGTATTTTAGAAACTTTCACCACTCAAAACGCACGAAAATGGCACCGACTTTTTCAACAATAAAATTTATGATTTTGACTATCGAATATCCTAAAATGGTAATATTAATCGTCAAGACTCACCCACTGTGTGACCACTTGGTCGTGGTTGCGACATTTATCAGACAGAGTGTTTGCTCCTATCAAAAGATCTCCCAGAAACTTTTTCGAATTTCGATCTTTCACCACAATATGCACCAAAGCACCTGTGACAGAAATAACAAAATAAAACGTTAAGCGGCAAGACCTCACAATCATTAGGTTACCAGTCATCATTATGACAATTCCACATCAACACCTATAACGGCATAGAAATTTACCATGCATCTGATGCGAGCTTACTAAATATATTATGTAAATACATGTATAAACAAACAAACATAATCTTATAGACTTTTGGATAGTATTTCACCAACGAAAATAACAAAAGCGATATTTTGTATGGTCCACATAGTTGACTTTTTGGCAACAGTACATCCACAAATCAAATCTTATTGCATGATTTTGATATATGATTTGGCTCACAATACTAAAAGACATTTCCAATCCGGAACACACCACTTAAGCAATTTCAATGCAACTGTTTGCCAAAAACATGTTTGTTTTCAGATCAATAATAAGGGTTAAAACCAGGCGATTAAGTTGACCTAATGTCACCACCGTCAATAGGACTGATAAATGTCAATTGATTTTTTAAAGTAATTTAGTGCTTCCAAAATGTGTGAAAACAGATTTTGATCCAGTTAACGAATTTACTAAAAAATCATTTAGCTATTTATCAAAACTTCAAAAATGTTAAAAATGCTCTTCGTTTAGGGTCATCCATACACAAACCATGAGCATCAAGTGTGAAATAAATCATAAGGACCGACCGAGACTCGGTTTCGGTGCCGAGTCAAAAATGTTGGTTTCGGCCGAATGTACGTATGTTCAACTTTCGGCAGCTTGCCGAACTTCCATGTTGAATCTCCAAATTGTTTATTTTTAAAGCTTGAATCTTGCCATGGCTGCTGGACAAAGGGGAATTCCCATTTAGGTTTGTATGCCGATCGCCGCAGCAAACCTACAAGGCGAAAATGCAGAAAAACTGTTGTTCGTTACATATTCGCCTATTTGGATTTACCTATTAGGCCTGTTTGTTAAGGTGCCTGGCCACCAACCGAGCATTCGTTGTGAACAGTGTTTGCAAACGTTCGCAACACGTTGCGCGGTCGGTGGAAACAATCGCCCGCGCCGAACAGTGTTTGCGAACCCTGTTCGAGAACGTTCGCGGGAGTCCCG
>JAQGAE010003443.1:0-14741 GCA_034696685.1 Julus scandinavius | reverse complement strand
CGATCACAGAAGAAACAGGTCCTCTGATCCTGTTGCGTGGATTCCCGGTCGCTCCCTCGATTTCGTCCTTTTCCTCTGTTCTTTCACTTGTTGTCCGAGGTGTGGTCGGCCGCCATTGCCACTTTTGGTGTCGACTTTCCGACACTCATCTCTTCTTCACCCCAAGCAGTGTCCAGCATGCGCGTCCGCAAGAACTTCAACGTCAGAAGTGCTGGATCCATCCCATCCATGGTCTGGAAAAATGGGGTATACTTTGGACGTGGCAACGACATCAAAATTGCACTCACCGTTAACCCCTCAGGGTAAAGTAGTGCCTGGGGACCAGTCCTGTCCATCTCAGCTCGTAGTTCCACCATGTTGTCGAAGTGTTTCCTCATGTAGCCGGATTTGTACTGCTGCGTCATCAGTGCACACAACAAGTAGTGGAATCCAGTGTTACTCTTCGTTTCGTGGGCTTCGCGTAGTGCCACCCACATCTTATACGCGTGGCAATCATCCCGAAAGTGTTTCAATTGACCCTCACTCACGTTCATGGCGATCCTTGCAATAGCTTTCTTGTTCTTCTTCCGGTATTCGGCCTGAACTAGCGTGAACCTATCTATGGGCTTGTTTTCTTCTGAGCCAGTGGCCGCTGGACCCTGGCTAGCTGGTCGAAGAGTGAGGACGAATTCCCATAAGTCCTCCTCATCAAGTAAAAACTGCATATACTTTTTCCATTAGTGGTAGTTTCCGTCCACCAGTAAGGGAATCCTGTTTCCAGATTTTCTTTCCATCGTTATAACTCACAGCGAATGTAGAAAACAGCAAACAGTCTCAATCCTTTGTCCACAAGTGTTAGTCCTAACACACAAAGACAATGTCCACCACAAGGTCGAATTTAAAACTTGAAAACTTTGGAAAACCGTTCTTTCCTAAAAACCTGTCGATACCGTACTAGGCCTATAACCTGATGAAATTCACGCTTGAATTTATGTAGAAGTATAACAAGTTTAATTAAGTTTAAGTTTACGTCTCAGAATTACAATGATACTTTAGCACATGCACTCTGTAGTGCTCTCGGATTGTAACTAACGAATGACAAAAGGCAAAGGACCCTTCTAGAAGAAGGGTCACGAACGGCTAGGGGCGTTTTTGCGTCACTCTCCCCTACCGGACCGATATAAACCAGCGCGTCACCGTGCTGGGTCCCCAGAGACAGGATGGAGGTGCATGTCCGATCCCAACACCAACTGCTTGACCAACTGCATCAACTTAGTTTCTTTGTTTTTTTTCTCTGTCTCGTAACGTTCTTCTAATTCGTAGTAAGCCTGCCCAGAATCGATCACGCATCTTTCGAAGTCTTCCTGGACGCGCGTGTTGTGTTCCTAGAGGCACGTGATTTGATGATCAAGAATACCCAGCTCGTCTCGGTAGTTTTTTGCTTCTTTCTCGAAACATTCTTTTAAATCTTCGTAAGCCTGCTGGGACTCCATCAGGCGATTTCCGAGGTCTTCCTGGACACTCTCATGCTCTTTCTTGGCAATGTCAGAGGCGTTCTGTAAATTCTCATTCTTTGCTTCGATCCTTCTATTTTTTCGTCAGTTCGAAGTAGCTGCATTTTTAGAATGTCTATGGTCTTCGTATTTTCCTTAATTATGGATTTTGCTAAGATCAGTCGACGCTCCACGTATAATGTAGCAGCGACCTTCTGCTTCAACAGATCTTTTACTCTGACATCTTGGCATGGAGAATTGGTGCATCATCCTCGGAAATATCGTCTGGATCTTGACTGATGAATAATTTCAAGATCTGGCTGGCGGATTTCAATTCTTGTGTACATTGCGGGCAATCCTTGCGTTTCACCATCCACCTACTCAGGTACTGATGGTGGAAGACATGACCACATGAGACGGCGGATATCTCTTCAGTGTCGGTAAATAAAACCTTGTCGTAGATATTGTAATAGCCTCTCATGGTTCCGGATTTGTGCTGTTTCTGGTGTGGAGTCTGGAAAATATAAGGAGCGAAAATTGAATGAAGTAACCACTTGCTCAAGTTTAAACTCAATGGAGGTGGAAACTTATGCATGCCAGGTTACTATCATGTGCAGCTAGGTAAATGGAGCACTTGACATTGCAGGTTCAGTTGTTGAAAGATCCACTAACTGAACACTGTCTTGTTTACGGCCAGGAAATACGAGAAGTTGTTTTTCCAAACTAGTTAACGAACTCACTTCGCATAATCCTCTGGGATTATTTGCAGTACCAAATGTAAACAGTTTTGAAGGGTTATTCGGAAAGGAAAATACATGAATTTGGTCGAGTAGAGCCACGATTAATTTGTCACGCCGTAGTCTGACTTCCAGTACTGGAGATGGAAGTGTGAACTCCATGATAAATTTCTTGCTTGCCTCATCCCAAATTAGAAATGTATTTTCTGCAAATTTTGGTCTTTCTCCACCACCAACCACCTTCATTCCCTAGTCCCTAGTCCAAAAATGTATACTTGCATTTTTAAAACCTTGGGAAAGTTGATATTTATGCCTAAAGATGTTACAAACCAATCATGCATAAACTTCCCATCTAGGTTAGGAAATTTCCGTTAATCTATAAATTCCGAAAAATTATCGGGGAATTAGTTTGTGCGAAATGGGTGCTCGTTAATTTAAAGTATGTTCCAACAAATTTGTTGGACATGCAAAAGTATGCCCATATGATATTTCCCATGCACTTCGAAAAACATGAATGATGTTTAATGTCAATGTATGGTGTTCATGTACTCATAACGTGAATAAACGGTTACCCTGCAGCTGATTTAAACCATTCTATACTTATTACAACGAGGATGTCAAAACCTGCCCATTCCCCAGGAATGGTCACGTTGTCGGTGGTTCCCTCGGACTTGCCCCCAGAGCTAGTCCCTTTCTTCCTCTTCCGCTGCCCTCTGCCTCTTTTGGCTTCTGTGCCTGCTGCACTGCAGGGCCTGCGGAGACAGGCTGCATCAGCACATAAGGTGTTGTTTTGGGTATGGCACCCTGTCCGCCTGACCCGAGATTAACCCGGCAGGTCTCCCGAAGGTGACCCTTCCTTCCACAAACAGGAACAGGTCCATGTCTCGGTCGGTCCGGAGGGTGCTTTACCTGGTGGCGTGGACGTTGCACTGCAGAAGGAAGCAAGGACATTGCTACCGGCACTCCCCGCTGATCCGGCTGCGCTCGCCCCGAGTATACCTGATGCTGTTGGCCTCAGCAATCAGGGCAGCCTTGACCTTTGCTGGAACAAAATCCGCGTCAGGCCAAGTGTGAAGGAGCTTGATCTTTAAGTCGAAGCTCGAAGGAAGACCCATAAGCATTTGGGACGCCAAGTCCATACAATCGACCCGGCGACCCGCTTCTTTCAGTTGAAGAGCTACATGCTCCACTCGGGCAATGTAGCTCTCGATGGACTCTAAGTGTTCCATCCGCAGGGATTAGAACTGGCACCGCAAATGCCAGATCCTCTCTCGGGTAGTTAGCTCATAAGTGTGTTGAATATGAGCCAACACCTTCCTGCACTGGGTTCCGGTGAACCCCTGGAAGAGCGTCTCCCTAATATGAGGGTGAACCGAAAAGAAAATGATCGAGTAAGCCTTTTGGCACCTATCCTCAAACCTCTCCCGATCGGCCTGGGCTGCGGCCTTGTCGGGATCCTTGCGGTCCTTACTCACGAACCGCAGGAGGGACTGATACATCAGTGCAACCTCTAGCTCCTTTCTCCAGGTCGCGTAGTTGGACTCCGTGAGGAGTGATATCCTTAACGACCTATCAACAGAAGGGAGCAAGAAGTCGTATCCGACAGCCATAATTTTACCGGGAAAAATTGTTTGGTGCTGATTTAGAATTTAAAGGGAGTCACCCGAACAAGAAACGGCGTCGAGAGACCACACGCACCGGAAATCCGTCGCGATGGAACTCCGGTTCCGCAGGACCACAACAACCGATGCCGTTGATTAAAAGAATCACTAATCCTGAACAGAACTCCGACCTTCCAACCGGAAAGACCGACGCTCAAACTCCGTCCCTTGTGACCATCGATGATGGGGGACAAACCCCACAAACCAACACTAAAGGCCCAGAAACAAACAAGCCCAAAATCCAAACCTGCGTGACCTGGAATTCGTTTCCGTTCCGGATGACAACGTCCTCACTCGAATCTGGAAAGAAAGGAGGGTATCGGGAACAACGGTCAAGGTTAATCAAACATTCAATCAAATGGATACCCAGAATACCGGAGAACCAAATAATCCGAAAGTTCCCTACAATTTCCACAGTAAACACTCCAGAAAAATCCACAACCATAACCCGGGTCATGCCACCCCACGACAACAGGAAGATGGTTATATCATGCCAGCAGATAACAAGGTGCGAAGTTGGCCCTGCAGCTCATCCTGCTCGTGGGCGGATAGCCGGTAAACCGGACCCGCAAAAGGCCTTGTGTGAGGTTCTAAGAAAATATTGTGTTTGACCCGATCGGGTGGAGGCAAGATAGCAGGAAGTTTGTCAGGGAAAACCGACTTGTGCTAGAGAAGAATGGTGCCGTAATCAGACGGCACTGTCGGAAGGGTAGCCTCCAAGTCCGAATAATTGGGTTGCAGTTTGCCATCGAGTGAATTGAGGTGTACCTGAAACACTGGAGTACTAGGGTCCTCGATGATAGTCTGTTGCAAATCCACAAAAGAAAGGAAATACAGATTACTTAGCATTGCTGGCTTGGAGGGCCTCCACGCCAACAGTCGTACTCATCGGCGGTTGACCTTGACAGAAACGGTCATTTGCCGATAGTTGTCCTGGGCGTCAGTATGCCGCAACCAGTCGATGCCCAGGATACCATCATATTTGTCCAAGGGAAGAATCTCAAAAGACTGGCGAGTACGATATTTACCGCTGTTTTATGGAAGATTCTCTACCCGGTAACGGGACTGAGTCTAGGAGCCATCAGAAAAGAAAACATCCGTCTTTTGACCGGTTGCTTTTAAGACTGTCGCTAAGCCAAGCTGATCGACAATGCGCTTGGCAAGAAAACAGTCAGAGCTCCCCCTGTCAATCAAGACATGGAACTCGGTAGAAAGGATAAACACCTTGACAATTACAAACTTCGTTAAACCATCCTTTGCGCAATGACTTGCATGAGAAGTGCGCTTCGCAAAATGCGTAGCTTTGCTTGAGGAAGGTGCACCGGAAGAAATAGATGAGCCAGGCTTCCCTGTTGGTATAGCCAGAGCAGACCCGGTAGGTTCGCCCGAACGTCGCGATCTCGCAGCATAAGCACGGGCGCGCGCACGACAATCAGTAATATGATGTCCAGAACGCTTACAATAAGAGTTTGCACTTAGCGCGAATGACGATTACCCCCACTGGAATCGGTGTTGGTCAGATCCATAGGTTCGGGCAACGTCGATGCAGAAGATGGAAAGGACGGACAAACAGCATAGTAGCGGTAAGAGGGCTCATTGTTGGACTTAAAAGGGTCAGGTTTAGATTGAGTAGGCCGGTTAGCAAGTTTTCCTGTTGCTGACAGTACGGCGACGTGACGTCGAGCGACGGCAATAGCGTCATCCAGTAATGCCGGGTCACTGTGAATGACCTCGGCCATGGTGGGACCCTGCAAGCCTTTCTCGAACAGATAAACTTGATCGGCTTCATGCATCGTAGGCAATTCGGCCATCAGCTCACGGAAGGAGGCAATATAGACCTAAAGATCAACATTTTGCCTCAGCGTGTCCAAGCGCTCACGAAGTTGAAAGGGAGTTCTATCCTTACTAAAAGATTTTTCTATCTCAGCCGCGAAGGCCGCCCACAAGGGAAATCCCCATGTGTTTTGGTATACGTCACATACCAGGTTAATGCCGACTCCTTGAGAGAGAGAGAGCAATTTGCGTAACTGCATAAGATAAGTCTTCTTCCCTAGCGGACGCAACTTAAGTCATCAAGTGGAGCCTGTTGTTCTTTGTAGTATTAAGGCCGTGAAAACGAGTCACTAATAACAATAAAAAAACTCACGAAAACAGAACTTTGTTCATCCCTTTTTTATTCTTGTGCAGGAGAAAAAAAACACGTGTGCCCATTGCTGGACCATCAACACAACAAAAAAACAAGATGGCGCTCGCCCCGGAAAAAAACCAAAATCCCAACAGTGGCGCCACCTGGGCCACACCAACTCCACTATCGTGAGTATGGGGGGGGGGAAAGGTTAATTGGTTAAAAGGTTAATCTTTTTCTTTCCCCTTCAGGCCTCCGTCCGGACGACGTCCCCAGGACAGGACGGCCACCAAGGTCACTCAGGTAAGGCTACAATTTTATTAAAAATTACAACCCAACCATAACCCGGGTTACGCCACCCCATAACAACAGAACCAATGAAGGACATTCTCTTTGACCCGTCCATGGAAAAGGGGATACGGAGGGCGGAAGCTGCGGGGTTTCTGCATCGCGCTTACCAAGGCAGCAAGGACGGAAGCCTGTGTCTGCTGAGAGGCAGAGTTGTCTGCCACCAGTCGAACAAGCTGGTTTAAAGTCTCCTCCACGGTCGTCTAAAAAGAAAAAAAACTGAACGAGACAATTAGGGCTAAAAAGGATGAGGGTTTAGATGGGTTGAAAGTGAAAAAAAATTGTACAGTGGTGCTGACATGAATAGGGAAAATTAAACCACGCTCTGCTACCAAAATCTCCCTGTGAGACAGAGTTACCGAACTAAGCCGCCAGGCTTGGGGCGCAGTTGAAGTAAGCTATACCAGGTAATTGGTTGCGAAAAAGGAGCTTGTTTTTTTTATGGTTTTAAGCATGGAGTTCAGCACAACACTTGGGCCACTTCAACCGACGCACAGACCCTTTGGAAAGGCAAACAAAAAGCACAATGATACAAAATAATTTACAATACAAGAGCTTCGACAGCTGCGGGAATTCCGCTTACGTAAGTTACGAAAATATGCAATCAAGGTGAAAGCAGAAAATAGTAAACCTGAATGGGACAGCCGTCCACGGGCTTCGTTAGTATACCGTTAAGATGTCCGGATACTCTCACCTCCTGAAGTCAAGTTGCCTTTTTGAGTCCTAACGTACCCGCAGTGGATAGATTTAGGCTTCAGTTCAACTAGGCAGAAGAGACGGAGGCCCGACGCTGAGGATGGATTTTCCAGATGATGAGGCCCGCAAGACATGCGGCGAATGGCATTCCGGAGTGAGAGTTCGTTCGGGAGCAAGCGATCTACCAAATCCGAATCCCGGCACATTCGGTGGCGAAGTCAATCCCTTGTTGCATGTGACTTCGGAGCTTGTACACTCAAGTACTCCACACTTACACTTAGAAGAACGACCGGGTGCATTTCATACAACCAACGGCACGCGGCATCGAATCTGCGCAAGTGACAGGTGCTCGTGTATTCCTCCTTGTTAGCCTTCCGTCAAAGAACACCAAGTGTTCTGTCAGTTTCAACTGATACTCCTTGTTCTGCCCCAACGTTGCTTAGCTTCATCCTTTTTATAGCTTCATCCCAAATTAAAGAATGTTGACCCTGCCCTAGGATTTAATTAAATAATTAGAGCCAAATGTGCATAGAATAAACTTTGCCCCTTCCACAATTTTGTCCTCGTTACCCTTTGCTTTTTTAATTTGCATGGCGCCAAAAGCTAAAAAGAATGTGCTTGGCGTGCGAAATAGTGTAAACGGAATTTTGGCAGTTTTGGACCCAAATATGTGAAAGTGCAAATGTATTGGGAGCTTTTAGCACCAACTTCTGGTGTGTTCCAATACAGGATAATTTGTTTGGAATAAAATGTTTATTCCTGTTCTGAACTATGTACTTGTTTAGGGTTTTTAGGGAAAATGTTATGGGCAGCCAAATTTGAGTTTTGGCGCCATTGTTTTTAACATGGGAGGCTATGGCGCCCCTGTTTATTCATAAAACAGGGAATTTTGAAATGTTTTAAACATCTTGAACGGTCAAAAACTATTGAACGTTCATATATGCATAGCAAAACGATGTTCTCTCGTTTATGTTTATGTATTACACTTTTATTACAGCTAATTCTTAGTTTTAAAGTGTTTTTTCATGTGTTTGCCACCAGTTGGCAATTGTGAATAGTGCCCTTTGCCCAATGAAAGAGCACCTACTGTAAATTGGTCCAAGAGGTCTATAAATATCCTGGTGTTGCTTTTGTTCATCACTCTTGGTCCAGTTGTCTTAGCTTGGGAAGCTTTGACCTAAGTTTTGTAATTTTTCAAATGTTTGATGTAAACTTGAATAAATCAAGTTTAATTGTTAAATTTCAAATCAAACACTTGTCAGTATTTGATTTAATTAACAAAGTTCCAGCATCTTGAATCTCAGGGAGATTTACTGAGAAATCTGCTGGATGCAGAAGGATTCAACTGGATGGTTGCAGCTTTCACCGCACACCTACAAAATGGTAGCAGAGTGTGGTTGCTGCTAACTAAAAAGAAGACAAAAGTGCTACGTTTTTTAAGAAAAAATTCGAGAAATTGGAGAAGAAAACGGCGAAATAGTGTGAAATTTGTGCTTCAAATTTGTGTTTTTCGTGTTTTTGGTGTGATTCTCCACCAGAATTTTGGGACAAAACGGAAGTTTTCTGCTGGAAAAACTGAACTAAATAAACGTCAGTAGTTCAACTTTATTAAGCATGAGTTTATGAAATTAAACTTCATCATCAGTGCAAAAAAAATGGCGTTCGAAAACGCAGCAGAAAGGTCATTCAGCATATCCAAGCTGAATTCGACCAATTATGCAGAATGGGCATGTGATGCTAAGATGATGCTACGAGAGAAAGGTCTTTTGGAGTTCATCCTGGATTATGAGACTGTGCCAGAAGATTTATCTCGTGCGGAGATTAAACAGTTTAATCTGAGAAAGGAACGTGCCCTAGCAAAATATTATATCTGAGCATCTCTTCAGATATAAAATCTTTGATCAAAGATTGTGAAAAGGCCAGGGAGTTATGGACTAAACTGAAAACGACGTATGAGCCAAAATCAGTAGCTCGGATGAGCCAACTGAGACGAAAATTTTGAAATTTATCACTGCAAATGGATGAAGATATGAGTATTGTCGTTTGCAGAGTTGATGATGCGGTGCAAGAGTGTAGGAATGCCGGAATAAATATATTGCCTTACGATCATGCATTCCAATATCTTGATCTTTTGCCTGAAAAATACGAAATGGCTACACATAGTTTACATCATCTTCCTTTAGAAGAACTTCTGCCAAAGAGAGTGGCCGAAACTAATAGCAGAATTTTAAAGACTTTCTCAACGTGAGAAAAATGGCGATCCCAATGGAAAAGAAAAAAATGCAAATGCACTTTTTATTGATAATTTCGGGAAATCTGCACAAAAGCCTACGAAACAGTAGCAATGTTTCCACTGTGGGAAGCTCGGACATTTTGCCAGGGATTGTCGCTCCGCACCAAAGCAAGGAAATGACAACACAGCTGGTGTCTCCTCGGGACAAAAACCTAAGAAAAAGTTGTGGAAGAAAAAGTCGAAAAATGCAAATTTTTAAAATTCTGTCAGCAAGGAGACCTCAAAGCCCAGCATCCCTGATGAAAGTTACAGTCTTTTTGTGAACGTGGCATATAACAGTGTGCAGGTGAATTGATTTTCTGTTTCAGAATGGTTTCTAGATTCAGGAGCAACTGACCAAGTATGTCATAACCGTGCATTTTTCTCTAGTATTTCTGAACATGATACTCAGAAACTTAAACTCAGAGAAGGTCACTCCGAGGTCAAAGGAATTGGTGAAGTGCAACTGAGAATTCAACTGAATGGACGCTCTTTTCAACTGAATATTAAGGGTGTTCTGTTTGTGCCAGGATTTCATCGCAACTTACTTAGCCTAGGGCGGATTGCTGAAAGAGGACTTCGGATAGTCATCGAGGGAGAAAAAATGACTGTTTATAAAACTAATCCATGTTCAGCTCTTTTTCAGATTACTCAATCTTCCAGACTCTACTGTTTGAAGGCCGAGGTTCTTCAAGCTGAGTCTACAGGACAACATGGAGATGTCTTTGTGCAGTTCAGCAGTCTGCCAGCTAAGGACCAAGCAGCATTTAGTGAAGTAAGGGTTCATGATGACCTTTCCACTTTATGGCACCGTCGGTTTGCTCACCTTAACATTCGGGGTGTTCAACAACTTTGCAAAAATGCAAATGTGCATGGTTTGGAGGACGTCAAACTAGGAGCACACCTAGATTGTGATGTTTACGCACTTTGCAAGATAACCAAGCACAGTTTTGCAAAGAACATTGATATTGCAACAAGCCATCCACTAGAGCTACTCTATATTGATGTGTGAGGACCAGCTCAGACGACGACTGGTGGTGGTAATAAGTAACTTTTAACTGTTATAGACGATTTTTTCAGGAAAGCTTTCGTTTTTTCCCTACAGCGGAAAATGCAGGTGTTTGAGCGGTTCACCGATTTCGTGAACCGGCAAGAAAATCAACTCGAACGAAGGATAAAGAAAATTCGAACAGACAATGGCATGGAGTTTTGTTCAAACAATTTTGGACAGTTTCTTGCCAAGAAAGGTATTCACCACCAGCGGACAAACGTGTACTCTCCGCAGATAAATGGAGTTGCGGAGAGATTCAACCGGACAATTATCGAAGGAGTCCGATCTAACTTAGCGGATTTGACACTCCCGAAGATGATGTGGGCTGAACTTGCTACGGCATTTACCCATGTCCGGAACCGATTTGGACATTCCAAGTTAAATGGCGTAACACCGATTGAGAGGTTTTCTTGAATTAAACCTTCAGTCAGACACCTTAGAGTGTTAGGGTCGAAATGTTTTGTGTTAAAATGTGCTCCTGACAGGTCAAATAAACAGTACTCTAAAGGTTGGGATTGTACACTGTGTGGATATGCGTTCCAAACCACGGGTTATCGAGTTTGGAACCCAGTCACCCGGATGGTGACTGAATCCAAACATGTTAAGATAGTAGAGGAGCCCAGATCCCGGAAGACAACAGAGGTTAAGCAACCTCAACATGTCATCCCGAATACAGCTGTGGAGCCAACGGAGAAGCAGACGTTCCCCTGGATCAAGTCGGAGGATGCTATGCAGACAAATGCCGTTATGACGTCCCCGACAAATGTATCGACGACTGTTGCCACCCAGCCAATGTGGACAAGAACAATCGTAACTCGACGTTCGGGGAGACAGGATGTCCGTTATGAGGATGACAACAACAACATCCTTTTTAATGAACTGTCTGCCAGAAAGTGGCATTTTGCTAATAATATTCCTTTTCCTGAAAGTGCTTTTAATTTCAGGATAGATTTGGATGAGCAAAACGAAATCCCGTTACCTCATCAATAACAGCAACAAAATGCCTCTGGATCTACTGATGCCACCAATGCATTTCCTCCTAGGGCATTTCTTGCGGTGGTCGAACCGAAAACTTACAAGCAGGCAATGGACTCCAAGGATAAATATAGGTGGATCGAGGCCATGAAGAATGAGATTTCTACCATGGAAAAACGAGGTGTCTACGACATCGTTCCCCGGCCAGTAAACACCAAGGTCTTGGAACCTGTTGGGTTTTTAAGCTCAAAAAGGACGCAACTGGACAAATTCAGCATTACCGTGCTAGGATGGTGGGAATTGATTACGACAAGGTATTCTCTCCAGTTGTGAACTTTGTGATAATTCGCTTTTATTTGATGTTACTTGTGGTTCGCAGGTCCTGGAAAGATTGCAATTTAGATGTATAATTTGCATACCTATATGGTGATTTGCCCGAGACAACCTTTGTTTCACCCCCTGAAGTATTTCGGAAGCCGAATGAAGATGTTGTATGGCAGTTACTCAAATCAGTTAATGGATTACACCAAAGTGGCCGTCAGTGGCACTTAAAGTTGGTAACTGAACTTCTTCGCCTCGGATTCCGGAAGTTTGAAGGGTATTCATGTGATTTTACTGCGAATGAAAATATTGTTATTTTAGTGTACGTTGACGACATTCTGATTTTCGCTAAGAATGAAATGATCCGGGATCATTGGGTAAAAACTTTAGGGAGCTTGTTTGACATTGCAGTTTTAGGCCGTATCACCCGTTTGCTAGGAGTAAATTTTGATAGGGTCAATGATAAAATCTTTATTCATCAGCATGATTACATAAAGAATCTCGCAAAGTCATATGATTTAACTGCTAACTCTATCGTTAAGGTTTCCTTGCATGTGGGTGCCACAGTGCAACACGTCCCAGTCGAAGGTCAAGAGGAAACGGATTTCCCCTACAGACAACTTATTGAAAGTCTGATGTTCCAAGCATCTAGGACACGAGCCGACATACTTTTTGCTACGATCCTGTTATCGCAATTCAACAGTAGCAATTCTATCTTGCATGTTAAATGTTTGATTCAACTTTTGCAGTATTGCATAAATACATCCACTGATCGAATCTGTTTGACAGATTGCCAGTCTGACATACTCTATGCTTACACAGATGCGTCAAGGGGAAACGGCAGAGTCGACCGAAAGAGTTTCGGAGGCTTCATGGTGTTTTTAGGAGGTGTTCCCCTGATTTGGGGCTGCAAAAAACAGTCAGTGGTGACGTTGAGCTCGATGTAATCAGAGATCATGGCCATAGTCCATTGCTTGAAGGCGGTTCACTGGTTGGCGAACATTTTTTAGATTTTTCAACCAGTTTACAATCCTTTAAATGTCCCAGTTATTTTTTCAGATTCTTATTCGGACATACATTTTTCTCGGAATGAGGTCGAAACTAACAGGACCAAGCACATCGACATTATGCTTCACTTTGTGAAGGATTGGCTAGCTAAAGGCTACTTTAATTTAAAAAGTATTGCTGGCCCGGATAACATAGTCTATATTCTCAATAAACCCCAGAGTGCCCCCAGGATGAACCACTTCAAGCAAGGGATATTTGCGATTGAATAAGTTCGTATCTTGTCAGGGTTGATCCTGTATGGGATCAAGGAGGGGTTTTGTTAGTGCAAATGTATTGGGACCTTTTAGCACCAACTTCTGGTGTGTTTCAATAAAGGAATAATTGTTTAGAATAAAATGTTTATACCTGTTCTGAACGATGTTCATGTTTAGTGTTTTCAGGAAAAATGTTATAGGCAGCCAAATTGAATTTTGGCACCATTGTTTTTATCATGGGAGGCAATGGCGCTACTGTTTATTCATAAAACAGGGAATTTTAAAATGTTTTAAACATCTCAAACGCTCAAAAACTATTGAACGTTCATATATGCATAGCAAGACATTGTTTTCTCATTTATGCTTGTGTAATACACTTATATTACAGCTTATTCTTAGTTTTAAAGTGTTTTTCCATGTGTTTGCCACATGGCCTTCATTTACTGAGAAATCTGCTGGATGCAGAAGGATTCAACTGGATGGCTGCAGCCTTCACCACACGACTACAGTTTGTAATTTTCTTAGCTGGTTGCCCCTCAGCACAATGTACTGGAAAATATCACATGGTAAAAGATTTCCATAATAATCATGAAGATTGCAAATAAACTAAAACTTTGCTCTGGAGCAAGAGTTAGGGTTTGGCAATTCCTTGCTTTAAAGAGCTGATGCAATTACATTTTGGCACTGCATTATTGAATGTTAACATGCCACGGTCACACAAGAGAGGTTTAAGTAAATTGCAGACAGAAAAAATTGTTACTTTAAGTGAAGAAGGCATGAGCCAAGTGGAAATAGCAAGAACAGTGAAATGTTCACATAAAGGTGTTCAAACAGCTATAAAACAGTTTGCTATTCCAGGATCTCATGATGACAAACCAAGATCAGGCCGCATGCAGCACACTACAGCCCATGGGGACAGAATGTTAGCTCGACAATCTGTCAAACAGGCAACTCACATCTTCGGAAATAGCTAGTCAGCACAAATTCATGGAAATCATGCCATTTCTGCAAGGACTGTAAGGAGACGACTTCTGTATGCTGGCCTGAGAGGATGCAAAGCACATAAAAAGCCCTTCCTCTTCGAGAAGAATCGGAAGGCAAAGCTCCAGTGGTGCAGAAAACCCCAAGCTTGGACAGCTGACGATTGGGCAAAAGTAATTTGGTCATATGAAACTAACATATAGGTACTATTCTCCTGTTCCCAATGCCAAAGTTTCATTTGTTAAATGGTGTCCAATTTGGTAAAAGAATAGATTTGATGAGGATAACGAGTAGCATAATTTTCATCTTATTTCAATAGCTTTTCGGTACTCCTGGAGACATTTATGTGAGATGCCTTCAAGAAGAAGAGTACTGGCCTGACTGTATTGTCCCTACTGTAAAACATGGTGGTGGTGGCGTGATGATATGGGGATGTATGACTACAACAGGTGCCAGAGAACTGTTTGTGTGCAGGGCAGGATGAACTCGATGACATACACCAACATGTTAGCTTCTGTTTTAGAGATTTCAATTATTAAATTATGCTCAAAAACAGTTTGGTTTCAGCAGGATAATGCTCCTTGCTATGTTTCTGCTGCTTCAAGGGCATGGTTTCTGCAGCATGGGATTTAACTGTTAAGAATGGCCAGCACAGTCCCATGACCTTAATCCCATCAAACAGTTGTGGCCAGTTTTAAAGAAAAACGTTGCTTAACATAAATCATGTAAGGCTTTAGCAAGGTTATCCCGCAATTAAAGGTCCAAACGCGAACTTGGTTGAAGCTTTGTTTATTTAAAATATAGTATTGAGAGAACAACTTAATAAAACTGTTACAAATT